>VDFB02255408.1:0-30437 GCA_007258455.2 Sequoia sempervirens | reverse complement strand
TATTTGAGATTAATAGCATATGACTTAGCAAAACAAAATTCTTCCAATTATAGCCTCTATTATTGTTCACCATGCTTAGTCATCATAGAAGTTCACCATGTGTATGTCATTTACTAATAAGTGTTATTATTGCAACAACACTACTTTTTCATTTCAAACAACTACTTCCAAGAGTTATTTGTGTTAATATGGAAGTGAGCTAGATTACTAGACAAATACATATGTGCACATGTATATATCTTCTATCTATGTAAAAATATTATATATCATATGTATACCTATGCACACACAAACAAGAATTTGTTAATTACATGAACACATGTACCAATAACTAAAGAAAAGTACCATAAAATACAAAGAGCAAGTATAATTGAAGATGAGGGTGGAATTTTAGTTAGGTGACTCAAGGTCTTGATCATTTGACAAGGAATTGCCTTGGTGTGGGATTTGCTCGATACTCCAGTAACCTAGCCCTTCTTCCCCCCCGCCCTTTGGACATAACCATAACCATGGAATTTTAAACACGCAAGCAACAACTATAGAAAACAACAAAGTTTAGCCACAAGAAAGCCTTATCAACTGCTATTTGTAGTAGTCACATGATTTCAAAATTCAAACAAAATAATAAAAAGATACAACTCCAAGGTTTGCGTGGGGAAAAAGTGGCCCAAAGGGCACCACACAGTAGTAGCAACTATGGCTGCAAAATTCCTAAGTGTAGGCATAAACCAAATCCATCAAAGCTCCTTCACCATACTTGAGTCATCTTTTCAAACATCCTATCACCTCTATACATATTATTAATTACATATATCTCCATACGTACATATATTATATATATTTGTATGTATGTATACACACATATTATGTTAATTGGGTAGCACATCCCAAATTTTACAATATATTGACAAACAATTGCAAAGTTTAAAGTTTCTTTTTAGGACTTACGACCATACTTGTACACAAATTAAGTTTAATTAGGATGTTAGCAAGGTTGACAACAAGTATGGTTGTAAGTTCTCTTACAAAGAAACTTTAAACTCTACAATTGTTTGTCAACATATTATACACATTAAGTTTAATTAGAATGTTAGCAAGGTTGATAACAAGTACAGATGTAAATTCTAAAAAAAACTTTAAACTTTGTAATTGTTTTTTAGTATACTATAAAATTTCAAATGTGCTACCCAATTAAGACACGTACATTTTATATATCACACATATTTAATTCAAACAACACACATCGAATTCAAACAATTCAACACAAACATAATGCAACAACAAACAAATAAAGCAATAAGAACTAAAATCCAACTAAATCAGTAAGGTTCAAAAACCACCTCACCTTCTTTGCAAAACCCAAAAGTGTGTATGTTGACCAACCATACCAACAATGGACATCCACTAAAATCCTTCAAAACAAGGAGATCAAATATGTTATCAAATATTATATTCATATAGAACAGAAAATAATTCACTAAGTAAATCTAGCTAAAATAATTTGTAATACACTATTCAAATAGGAAGTGTAATTCCCATTCATTGTGATTCTGTTAAGAAAAACACAATGAAAACTAAACCTTGATAATAGATATCCAGAAGGCCAAAGAAACTATCTTCAGTGCTTTGCCATTAGAGGCGGCACAAAACATTCTCAGGCCCCTGCGCAGGATCGAAGGCGAGGACACCAGACTTCCCAAACAAGTGGGTTTTCAACAAGTCAATATGCCTGCAAACCTCTCTCTTTGAGCAATTGAACCTGTGCCTTTACCAAGAAGAAAAATTGTTGTGATATTGCAACATAGCATTCCCATAGTCTCTACGACATGGACGAAGTTGGAGAAAGCGCATAGAGAACATAAGTTTATGTTCCAAGATGGATAGAACTCTTTAGAACTTTAGGTCTTCAGAGAACAATGAATGGCGAGCAAGAGGAGGAAGGAGGCATTTTGGTGGATGAATTAAATGAAAGTCCAACACGCCTACAATTATTTTTGCACCTCAGTAAATACATTATATGTTATGGTCCCGTGCATGAAATGCAATGATAAATGGTAATAGCTAATTTAGACCTCGTATACCAAGACTCCATGGTAGAACAAACACAGTTTTCAAATGAAATCAAACATCAAAAACCTTTGGAGCTGGTTGGTTATGTGGGGAACAACTCCAAAAATACAGAGGACATCCAAACACATTTGAATGGCTCTGTGGTTAATTTCTTTTACCCACAGAGTCTAAGATCTCCTCTGATTCACACCTTTCACCTAGCAAATGGGTTTACAACCTCATATAACAATAGCTCGGTAGGGGACTTAACAGATGCTTGGGGCTCATGCATATTGGTAACTCCAAAAACATGCATAGAGGATACAAAGGTAAACCCGGTTTTCGTAAATGCCAAACAATACAGAGGTATCCTAAGGCGTAGGCAGGCTCGAAAACTCAGGCAGACTCAAAGGAAGAAATTCACCATGATTTTACCAAAAGCCCATATCAGTAATCCACTGACATCCAGTAAGACATTTCAAATGGGAGAAAAGAAAAATGTGCAGGTTAAGAATAAAGGAATTGATAACTGTGGGGGAACCCTGGAGAATCTCGAATCAGCAGTGAATAAAGCAAGTAGGCACGCCACAAACAATGGTTTCAGGGAGGTTTCACCTCAAGAAAGTAAAGAGAATTACAGTCCCACTTCCACACCTTTAATGTGGTCATTAGATTTATATGTGGAAGAGCTCATGGGCATGAAGAAGAGGCTTGAGATTTTAGAAGCAAAAGGGTTGTACGAGGGCATCAAGGCAAAGGAAGCCACTGAATCTAGGTGCAAACTTGAAACAGAAAATAAGGTGCTCAAAGAGCAAATCCTAAACCTTCAAGCTAGCATGGAAAGGGGGCAACAAAAATTGATTTCATTGAAACAAGAATTAGATCAACTGAAAGTAACAAATAATAAAAAGTTGGAAGAGACAAAAGGTGATGACACGTTTCAGATAGTGGAGATTCAATCAGCATTGGTAGACATGGAAACGAAAGAAATCCAATTAAAAAACTACATAGAAGAGGCCAAATCATGGTCACAAGTTGTAAGCAAATCATCAAGTGAACAAAATGAAATCATAGAAAGGAAAATCAAGATGCAAATGAGAGAAGAAAAGGACAAACAAAGTAAGGTTGCAAATATTATAATCAAGGGACTGAAGGACTTCGGTGAAAAAGAGAGAACTGACATTTTAGCAAGAGACTTCCTTAGAACCGAGATGAAGTGGACAGGGCACATTCAACAAGCAAACATAATTGGAAAGAAAATAGAGGGGGGAAGAGATAGGCACGTTAGAGTTGCCTTGAAGCATATAGAAGATAAAAATGCAATTCTAAAGAATAGGCGGTTGCTCAAAGGAACACACATCTATCTTGACGAAGATTTGACCTTTGCTCAACAAGAAGTACAAAGGAAAGAATGGGAGAAAGTGAAAACAACAAGGAATGAAGGAAAGTGGGCTTGGCTGAAAAATGGGGTTGCTCAAATCAGCGATCGTGTACCAAACAAGAAATAGGAATTAGGGGCCGCATGGGATTACCTACATATAGTGAGCTGGAACTGTAGAGGTTATCCATGGAGAAGAGGACCGGGTTTGGGGCCCATAGCGGAGGGGAAAGATATTATTATCCTTATCGAGACACACAAACATGAAGGTTGCAAAGTTCCGGATTTTGAAGGGTACAAGAAAATTTCAATTTGGAATAATGGAAGTGAAACAGGCAAAGGGCATGGGGGTGTAACAGTTTTGATTAAAGAGAGCTGGGGTGGAATTGTAAAAGTCGAGAAAGAAGACCCAAATAAGCAATACATATGGCTGCAAATAATAGATAATGGGGTTACCTTCAGATTAGCTGCTTGTTATTTTGCACCACAAAACTCTAAGATATATAAAAGGAGAAAATTAGATAGTGAAGATCCGTATGCCTCTTTAAAAAAGGACATTTCTTTGTTTAGCACCTTGGGGGAAATTGTTCTATTAGGTGACTTTAACGCGAGAATAGCTAACAATCAATTTCTTCAGCTGAACAATGAAGACCGGGGAAACAACAATCCTTTACAGCTGGAAGAGGAAGAAGATCAGCCATGGGAAAGAACATCACAAGACAATAATGGGAATGTTTCTCACTTTGGAGCTGAACTATTAGGGATCTGTAGCTTATATAACTTGGTTATTTTCAATGGCATGAAAGTTTGGCCAACTTTCGACAATATCACATGCAAAACTTATAATGGCCAAAGTGTGGTGGACTACGTAATTTGCTCTCAAACTTTTATTTCTAGAGTTTTGGAGTTTGAGATTGGAGAATGTCCCCTTGAGATGAAATCTGACCATGCACCTCTGTTTGTGAAACTTGGCATTGTCTCAAACAACCAGCATGATAAACAGGCCCACCACAAGCAAAATGAAACTATTCCTAAAGGTAAAATAGTCATGAATCAAGAAAATCAGGGTCTCTTTAATGCTGCTTTAGAGCATCACTTACTTGAAATGGAGAACAATATAGGGGACAAAGATGTCAATGGGATTGGTGGTCATATCTGCAACAAGTTTTTGATTCCTCTAATTCATAAGGCCTTAGCTGTTTGTAAAAGATCTCGCCCAAAGAAAGGGGCGGCAAACACTTTTTCGGCCAACCCATGGTATGATGAAGAGTGTAAGGCTACCAAGAGAACTTTGAAAGAAAATGGGTTGAACAAAGAAAACAAGAAGAAATATGAGAAGCTGGTGCAAACAAAAAAAAAAAATTATGTAAACACAAGAAGGAAAGAGCTCATTTCTCTTGGAAAGCACAATCCCAAAGGTTTTTGGAGAGAGTTACAACAAAAGAGAAAACAGATTCAGAATAACATAACAGGTGTGCAATGGTTAGATTATGCAAAATGTCTTTATGAGAGGACCCATGGGAAGAATTCGCCTCCTATAGTTAACACATCTAAGGAACTCTTCACAATTGAAGATATCAAACAAGGTATAAAGAATTTAGCAAATGGGAAAGCGCTGGACATAGATGGGCTGCAAGCTGAATTTTTTAAGTGGGGAGTTGAAATCCTTGCACCGCACATCAAAAGGATGTTTAATGATGTCACCAATGATGGTTTTCCATCGGAATGGACAACTAGTGTCGTCATCCCCCTTTACAAAAGTGGGGATATCAATAACCCTTCTAATTACCGCACTATTATGGTGAATCCTATTCTTGGCAAGCTTTTTGGGAGCATGTTAGAGCGTAGAATCAGCAGCTGGGTAGAAAAAGAAGGAAAGAGAGCAAAGGGGCAGGCTAGTTTTAGGCCTAAATACTCTACGATTGACCACTACATCACTCTTAGGCACCTAATTGAAAAAATATGGGACACTCAAGGTGAAGAAGGTTTTTGTTGTTTTGTTGATTTTAAAAAAACCTTCGACACGGTACCCAGAGACAAACTATGGAATAGAATGGATGAGCTAAATATACTAGATGAATATAGGGCTGCGGTGCATAGACTTCATGAGCAGGTTAGAGGCAAAATCAGAACTAGTGAAGGTATGTCTGAATGTTTTGGCAGTGATATTGGGGTCAAACAGGGTTGTCCTTTATCCTCCACCCTTTTTGGGCTATACATTGATAAACTAGAAGATTGGTTAAACGAAATTGGTGAGGGAGGCACTCAGTTGACGGGTTATGTGGTGAAGTTGCTGCTATATGCAGATGATCTTATCTTAATCTCTAAAACTGCCCATGGTTTGAGGGGTCTTTTGAAGGCTTTGGACCTTTTTTGTCAGGAAGTGGGAATGCAAGTGAACACTACCAAGACCAAAATCATGATCTTCTCCCTAAAGAAGAAAAGGAATCAAAATAACTTTCTCTTTGAAGGCGGCCCCTTGGAGATAGTGAAAGAATACAAATACCTTGGGATTGATTTTCATTATAAGCTCAGTTGGAAGACTAGTAGAACAAAAAGGATACAAGGGGGTTGGAAAGCTTCTTTCTTTCTTCAAAACAGGTGCAGGAAAGGTGAGCTTTGGGATTGGAAGACCAGGAAAACTCTCTTTGGTTTGCTGGTCACGCCGGTGGTCCTCTATGGTTGCGAAGTCTGGGGCAGCAGCATGTCAAAGTATAGATGGAGACAGCTAGAAAGAATCCAAAAGCACATGATCACTTGCAACCTCGAAGTCAAAACCACGGTCCCTTATGAAATTCTCTTGGCTGAATCAGGAACCTTTCCTTTGGAGGCGTCAGCTATATCTCGCTTGCTAAATTATTTAAAGGTGGAGAACATGGATAGCCATCGTTGGCCCAAAGCGGTTGTGAAGGAGGTTTTAGGCCGTAGGAAGAAAACATGGATGAAACAAAATAACAATTGGTTGAGCAAGTGAGACATCAACTTGCATGATTGCCCTAACACCAATGAAGAAATTAAAAATTATGTCACAAAAAAGTTCTTGGCTACCATGTGGACAAAGCAGATTGGGCGAAAGAAAGATCACTATGTCAAAGCATTTAACCCAACTTGGGAGCATGGAGATAAAACTTATTTAGGAGCTGCTACTAAGGGTAAGGCACAACTGCTAATCGCTTAATGAGGACCGGGTCGCATCATTTGAGGTGTGAAATCAGAAGGTGGACTATACCTAAGGAAGCTTGGGAGGATAGAATTTGCATGTTTTGTAGCAAAGGGGTGGTTGAGACCGAATGGCATTTTATCATGGAGTGCACGACTTATGAGGATATCCGTAGTCAATATGAAGGCAACTTGAAGATCAACAACCTGCACGAGATATTTGATGAAGGAAGAATCATCAAGACTGCTAGTTTTTTGATCAAAATTCACAGTAGAAGATCTAGCATCGAAAAGATTTTGGAGACTCTGTAGTTTTGTGGTTCTCGATCCCTTAGACTTTTTGGTCTCGAGGACGACATTAAAATCCCTCATTCATTCATTCATTCAAACTAGCAACCGTGACAAGTTCAAGCGCTAACAGGTTTTTAGAAGTACCATGTATTAGGGTACACCACCATCGGGCACTCTACCCAGCGAACTGAACTCTATTTATTAATTAATTGAAAATAAAAATACATTGTATTCTGATTTTTATAAATTAATATATACGGTCAAATGTGCAGTTGATGGCTGCATAGACAATACGATCGTGACCAATGAAAGAGCAATGGACACATCACTCATTAAATATGCATGAAATGAATAATATATTGTTTTGACCGTAGAAACATATGATATATCCGGGTTGCCTTTGACCAATGCAAACCGCACTCCTCCCACTACGAAAGAGGGAAAAACTTTAGAAATAAAAACAACTTTGACTAATGGAGGCGGCTAGGGAAAACCAGGTCTGTAATTTTTGTCTTGAAATTGTTCATTAAATTCTTGGACTATGTTCTCGGGATGTGCTACAAGCATTATAGTACGGTTGGCCAGAACAGTTCAGACTGCAACTTTCCAATTGAAGATTTTAAACAGCAAGGATGATCAATTGGGAATTTGAGGCTTATCCCGACATGAGTGACCTTGCCCTGGTGCCCATTATTGCTGTCATGTTCCCAATTATCCGCTTTATACTTGACAGATTACTACTAGAGGTAATACCAAAACATTAACCCTCACAGCTTTCAGAATTTTTTTTTTTTTTTCTTAGCATCCTTCAACTAATTAATTGTAAGCTGAAAATACGAATGATCAATTCAATGTTGGATAATTTGAGTTTAAGGCTCCCTATGGAGTTAGTTATTTCCGAAACTTAGCAACATTGTTTTGTTTCTTAATAGTCTCATTTTTTCTTGTTTGTTTTCAGCTACCTGTGGATTGATTCTGAGTTGGCATGCTATTAAAAATTTAACAGTTTCCTCCCATGTTTGTGGGGTAATTGCTGTTTTAATTCTGTTCCCCTAGAAATACTATTGTAGGGCGGGCTCTGATTGCTGTTTTATGGGTCCATGTGTTGCATTACGATGTTCCTCTTAGTCTGAGAAGTCAATTCCTTGACATACGCCTCTCACTTTACAATATTAATAAAGTTACATTGTACAACAAGAGAAACTATGGTACAACAAAGTCAAAAGACATAACATTGTATAACTAAATTATGCATGCCAAGAGGTCTCTCTCTTACGGACCAGTTTGCTTGTTTGCACCCCTTTTGCGTATCCACCAAGTAACGTCATAATATTATATAGAAATCACTCAATGTTGAGGCATGATCTAACAAGTAATGAACTAGGTCATCATTGCAGTAAGTGCCTCACATTGTTGCCAGAAAACGTCCTCATCCAGATTTAATTGATGATGTGGTTGAAAGTACACTAAATAGAAAAAACTTAAAAGTGTTTTAAAAGCAATCAACCAAATAAAGGAGCAAACATATACAGTAATGCAAAGTAGATAAAAGCTTTCTTGAAAATAAGAGTAGTTTACAAGCAGGTAGCAATCTTTATCAGGAGATGTGAAACTACAATACTGATTTTATAACATTAGATGACAATTCTCTTATAGTATTTTTATCAAGGAAATGAAAAGTCTTAAAATAGAAATTGAAGTGATTGACCCTGGAATCAGTAAATCCAAATGATGGAAATTCCACCAGAAGCCGAGGGGATCTTTCGTGACACAGAACTCACAAATACATAAAGTCATAATTACATACACATTTTTGGGCCCTTTTGAGCATTTTTGGAAACCCTAGTGTCCCTAACTGGTGAATTAGGTAAAGTCTTTAGCTTTCTTTTTTGAGAGTTTATCAGCTCCTCAGCCCATGGGACTGAAATGGGTGGCCCTGATCACACATAGTGTGCACTTTTTTCTGCATCAATGCAACAAGATCTTGTCTAGTGGTTCCCAAGGGGAAATGAATCTGGGTCTCCATTGTGGTAAAACTCCATTCTCACCACTCAATCACGCCAGCTTGACAAAAATGCTAATCTTTCGTATGCATCTTATGGTTTTGATTTAGCACACCAATAAAAAAATTATGACCTAGGAAAGTACCATCTTAAGGGTGTTGATGTTATTAGCAGCATCGGGCGTCTACTTCCAAGCCCGCGATGAAGACAATTTAAATAATAGCCTATCGGCTATTTAAATTGGAAAGCGATTTTTATTACGAGACACGTCTTTCATTAAATGATATTTAATATTTGTTTATTATATTGTTTAGGCTGACCCATCTCTAATAGGCGATTATTTTTGGAGAGTCATCACATTTCATGAAGGCCGACATTACACTTGAAAGGACACATCTATTGAAGTCTCCTCATCCGAATTGTATATAAGGAAGGTGCCATTCGATCATTCAGGCATTCAGATTCATTTGTTCATATAGTTAGATATTCTCAAGTGCGAGCAAGAGTAAAAGAAGAAATACATTATAGAGCAGATCGATATTATTGTAGAAGGTGGAGTTACTTCATTGCTGTGTTAGCATCAGATTGTGGTGCCCATTCTTGGCCTTAATATCGGCCTCTTTGTAAAGGAGACATTCATTGATAATTCAATATATAAGTGATATATTGTTGCTGGGTTTTTCTCCCTCAAGAGGACGGTTTTCCCAGGGTATCTGCTGTGTTATTGTGTCTGATTTTGAATTAATTTTCTGTGTATTTAATCTGATCACTAAATTTAACAAAGGGGATTGCCTATCTCAAGAGGAGGTGCCCTGAATTGCCAGCTGGATCACATTTAAATAGACACAATAGGTTTATATTTTTATATCAATGGTGTTTTTGCTTAATACGGGTTATGAAATTGAGGTTAAATGTTGATTTCTAAATGCATACTTTTCATTTTTTATCACGAGTTGGAAACTATGTTTTGAGCATCTGGAGAATCTGTTTGTATTTGCATAGTGAATTGTATCCTTGAATAGTTGTTCCCATTTTTTCTGCAGCCTAAATTCTTCTGGGTTGTATTTTCATCATGTAGGGTTATGGCAGATCTCTGCCATAAGTTTTTATTTTGATCAGATGAAGGCCTTCTAATTATTAGTGAGTGTGCCTCTTTACCCAAATAGTAAATACGGTAGTCCTTCGCTGATAATTTAACACACTTTCACATCTCCATTAGATCACTGAGTCATGAGAAGGTAAATTTGACCATTCTACACCTAGCTGCATTAGCATGGGGACAACCACACCTTTTAAATCCTAGTTATTGTGGTGATAATTCCCCCACCTTGGAGCACAAGAGGCAGCTGGTGGCCATAAGTTATCAGCGCTTATTGATAACTCTTGCAAAACAGTATGAAGATTAAGATCAGCAAAATTATGCTTTGCTTACCAACAAAAGCTAAATTATGCCAGAAGTATTTCAGATTGACAATCCCAATCCATTACAAATTATTGGCATTCCAACTATTTTTCGGTGGTTTTAATGTTAATGTTTTATTGACCCACAAAGCTGGAAATGATTGGACATAGAGGTTCAGCTACCAAAGAAGAGTGAATCAGAGAACCTGTAAATTAAAGATAGAACATGAAGAATGAATGAGCGCCTAGCAAGTACTGAATGAGTATGAATGAGCTTTGACAAGCAGCTGTGAGCATGAGTAGATTTTCAGCCACAGCAAGGAAATGGTGACAAAATAATTAGTACAAAATAGACCTTTCCTCCTTGATGGAATAGTATGCTTTCAAATTGGTGTTAGTAGAGGTTAAAATCTGTCATCTTTCTTGAATTAACTGTTTAAAAATTATTCGTGAATGCCAAATCTATCTTCTGAAAAGGGCCAAATATGCACTGTTTCAAAAGTTACAGAAGCCTATGGATAATTTGTATTATGATGTGGTCACCATGATAAAAGCAATGTTGTCTCACTCTACATTATAATTATTAATAAAATTACTTTTTTGTGCCGTTGGTCGGGGATTTGCTTATCCATGGAATCTGAACTAGGTTTTCTCTTCTTGATGTAAGAATGAAACATGAAATGCAAATTAGGATCTTAAACAGTTGTTCCAAGAAAAATCAACTTACCCTTGAATTATTGGAATATTTTCAACATACTCTTTATTGAGGAAATGATTTGCATGGTCTTGAGTTTTTATGCGTATCTGACATGCAAGTCTGTGGATATTGTTACAGAGACTAGGTAAACTGCTTCTGCTGGGTTCTTCTGAAGGTTTAAGTCAGCATGAACAAAAGGAGTGGAAGAAACGACACAAAAAGTTTAAAGAGTCTGCTTGGAAGTTCCTATATTTCTTATCAGCAGAGCTGTTTGAATTGGCTGTTCTTTACAAGGAGTCATGGTTCACAAACACAAGAAGTTTTTGGGTTGGTCCTGGTGATCAGGTGTGGCCTGATCAAAAAGTGAAGTAAGTTGTGTACTATTCTAAACAAAAGCACTTGAAAATAAGGTTTCAAAAGTTGACAGCATTGAGCGCATGACTCCAGTCACACTTGCCTTAGATTTGATCTGTACAATGAAATGCTTGGCAGGACAAAGTTAAAGGCATTATATGTGTATGCAGCAGGTTTCTATATTTACAGTTTTTTTGCGGCAATTTTTTGGGAGACAAGGAGATCAGACTTTGTGGTAACTATAATGCATCATGTTGCATCCGCGGTTCTCATTATATTATCTTATGTACTAAGGTTTGTGACTGAGGCTTATTTTGCTGTAATATGTTTTATATCTTTCATGATTCCTTCCTTGCAGTCTGTGTTTTATTCAGAAAAAAAATTGTAGGCACAACATTGTGTACTTACAGAGAATGGAATCCTTCTACAGTTGTTTGATAACAAATAGCAATTTCATGTAAAATGATCTAGATTAGCCTTTAATATAGGAAAAGCAACATCCATATCACCTGACTTTATAGAGTGTTGAGTATCGCACTGATTTAGATTTTGACATTCTACAGTGATTTTCTTCCAAGTTGTAGGTTTGTTCAAGATTCTTGCTTAGTTGCTACTTGCTACCTTTTGGGCTGTTATGTATAGAAGAGTGGTTACCGGAAAATTATATCAAGAGAAATGTTGCATGCATACATCCACTCAATTTTGATGTTTGAAGAATACTGTGTTTCATTCCTTTGATGTCTGTATACAATATTAGGGTGATATACTTTGATTATTAATATCAATATGCAGGACAAACTAGATATTCAATTTGAGGAAAAAGAGAGAAAAAAAAGTTGCCAAACCAGATCGCCAGAGCAATCTGGCGACGACACATTAAATTTACAGAAGTCTTATCTGTTATAGATAGATCATAGAATCAGTTTACAGCTACACGTGGACAAATTAGTGTGTATAGTCAGAGAACAGATATCTGAAATGCAAACAGAAACAGTAAATGATACCGATGATGCACAAAAACACTAGATATAGAGTTGTCTTTAAGGATTGCATTGAAATAAAATTTAATACTTACATACTACAGATATCTACAATTATACATGCAGAATTCAGAAATAAATGTAGGATATCTAATCATAGAATAGAGGCTCAAACCCTTGAGGACTCAAATCTCACATTTATATGCAAGTTCCTGGCAAGGAAGAAAGGAACGTCTTGTGGAAGAAGAAAATGCTTCATCTATTCTAGCATGAGGAGTTGGTGCCACTATTGGGCATTGGTGCTAGCTCTGGCACTAAAGTTGGCTCTAACACTTTGTTGAGAAGGTTGGTTTAGTGCCACCCTATGCTACTAGTCTATTAGTCAAAACTGCTAAAACAAATTTCATCCAAACTGAACTACAAATTTTTCCTTAATTTCATGATTCAACCTATGCTAAGCACATCACTAGTGCAGCAACAACTATGAATACTGCTCCATGCACATTGAACATTGTGAAGAACCCACAACTAGCACTCTCTTAAGTATAGGGATCAATCTATCTCCTTAAGATAAGATTCTACGATAATCTTAATGTAAAATAAATAAGTCTCAAGGAGCTTCTACTTTAGTCCACAAACTAGTAAGCTATTTTACAACACCATACATAACGTAAATCAACTCACTATGCTAGCCATCCATTGATCCATATTGGATTTAGGAGTAAAACTCATCCTTGAGAAGAAAGACACTTCGACATGTTGCAGGGCCAAAAACTATACTTATATGGCCTTAAAAAATGAATATGTTTACATAATCACATTCCTTTTGAAAAACTATGCATTTTGAAAAAAAATACACCTTGTTTTGAGTCCATATGCAAAAGTTATGGCTTCCAAGAGAAGGATGGTAAAAATCTGTCAATAGTGGTGGTTTTGAAAGTGTCTTTGGTGATTTTGAACTGTCTCCTAATGAAAGCAGTTGTCTTGCCTAAATTGGAAAAATAAAGAGAATCTAAATTGTTTGAGCAACCTTCTTCAATTCTTGAGTAAAGGCTTTGTACATGGATGTAATGTTCCTGTTTTCTAAGTAATGGCAGATATTGATATTTAGCTTATTTTATTCCTATAAGCTAAATAATGGAGTTATAAGGGAATAATGTAAGTTACCGGTTCAGATTCGGGTTTGGCAAAAAAAATTTGGGGGTTGGGTTCATTTTGGATTTGTTAATACAAAAACATATAAAAATCAGAAATATATACATATTTGCAGCAGTAATTAAGTTCAAAATACAACACCATATTAATAGTCAAATAACATAGCAAAAATATACCACCACTTTCATAGTCAAATAATAAAATATTAGTGATACTCAAATGTCATGATATAAATTAAAGTTCAAACATAATAATGTCAAGTGTTTACAATCAGCCATCATGCTATCAGCCATCAATCATATGGGTCATCAAAAATATCATCATCAACAATATCCATATTAGATGCTCTACATGTTGTGGTAAATTAAAACCACAAATAGCATCAGTGGCACTTGCACAAGCACTAATACTAGCACTCTCAAGCTCACTAGCTGCCTCAGGCTCATAGCCATCATCAATATCAAGTGCAGCTAAGTGGCTTGTGGAAGCATCCAAGTCAAGACGCTCTAGCTCAATATCCCACTTTCTTGTGTCTCCTTCTTTGTAGGAACTTTGTTTGTGTGTAATGAGGCGCAAGTTTGAATGCACATACACCAAATCCTTTTCCTTTTTTGAATGTAATCTACTGCACTTTATTGAGTGGGTGAAGGAGTATGTGCTCCAATTCCTCTCAGAAGAAGATGAACTAGCAACCTATTTAGACCAAATTAAATAGTTAAGAGTTACAAAATTTAACTAAATAAAATATAAAACCTAAATTTAAAAGATAAAAGATTTTGACTATAAAACTTACTTGGGATAAAACTTTTATTGCAAGAGGTTGGAGGTGCGTGTATTCTTTGTTGGTGATAATAATCAGCATCGTGCGATTCCTTCCAGCCCATCGATTGAATAAATTAAATAATAGCTTAATGCTATTTAATTTATAAGAGATGTTTATTCTTGAAGAGGCACGAATATTTAAGAGGTGCCATTTATATGTTAAAGCCGACATTGTGAAGAGGCACGCTTTATCTTAATGGCACGAGTTCTTATGAATGCCGACCTATTTCTTATTGGACGCGATCTTTCTTGGAGGCCGACTTAGAGATTAATGAAGAGACACGTCTCTTATTCACTCATGTATTTATATTCATTGAGTTCCTTCCATTTAGTATTCAGTTCATTCAATCATTGTCTTGTCTCAAGTGCGAATTCATTAGAAGAGCAGTGCGAGTTTATCATATGTGAAGTGCGACCTTGATGAAGTATTCAGTTCTGTGTTAGCAGATTATATGTAATAGAATCTGTGTTAGTATCATCTGTTGATGCATTATTCTGGCCTCTCTCATTGGCCTCAATTGTACAAGTGTTTCTCTTCAAGAATTAATATATAAGAGATATATTGGTGCTGGGTTTTTCTCCCTCAAGAGGAGGGTTTTTCCAGGGTATCTGCTGTGTTATTGTGTCTGATTTTGAATTAATTTTCTGTGCATTCAATCTGATCACTAAATTTAACATGGTATCAGAGCGGGTTTGAGAGGATCGTGATCAGATTTGTTCCTAAAGAGCGATACTCTATTATCTCCTTCATATTTCTTTGTTCATTTTCTACATTAGTCAAGATGGTGAACGGTTTGAAGATTGAGGATAGACTCGAGGGAGCATCAAACTTCACATCATGGAGATTTAGGATCATACTTACCTTGCGTGAAAATGACTTGGGTGAGTTTGTGGAGTCCAGTGTTCCTGAACCTAAGGAGGAAGAAGAGAAGTTGCAGTGGGTGAAGAAAGACGTCAAGGCAATGAAAATATCGGTTGATTCCGTTAAGGATCATATTGTTCCTATCATCTCTAAGTTGAAGACAAGAAGAGATATGTTCAAAAACATTGGGAAGAATGTACTAAATCAATAATACCAAATGAAAGAATTTGCACCTACAATGTAATGTCCCCTCTGCTGATATCTCTTAGTTCTTGAGATTAGCCTATTATGTGGCCTCGAGGTCGATAGGGTGGATAGAGGGTCTGTTGAGGCATGGTCATTTCAGCTTATCGAATCATTCACTTACTTTCGCTTTGGGTCTTTTGGACATCATTTGCTTGACTTACTATTTTTAGTAAGTGGAGACACTCAGCGGAGCACCCCTGCTATTTTCAGCAGTATGGTCTGGTCATATGCAGACTCAGTCACTTATCATCCGGCTTCAAACGGTTTGTCATTTGGACTGGTATTGAAAGAGATATTAATATTTATTTGCCAAAATAACTATTAATTTAATTAAAGCTTATATTATAAAGTTATAATGTAATTTAATATTATAACTTAAGTGACTTATTGAAGGGGCGACCATCATGAAGAAGGGGCCACTTTTTAATTAATTATTATAATTAAAAGGGCGTCCAAACTATTGAAAGATTAGAAGTGAAATTCAAGTTTTATTTAAATGATGCTTTTTTGAAGGAAATCGACCCAATTGAGAAGATTTAAGTTTTCTTTGAGAGAACTTCATTCATTATGATATGAAAATCGATTTTAGCCATTTCCTTCTTTAGAGAACGAAGCCAAGGGTTTCAGTTGTCGTTTGCATTGAGGAACGAGCCATCTTCAGTGTTTGCAGTTCAGAGGCTGTGAAATATCAGCTGATTTATTGCCTGCAGTTGAATAGCTTCATTCAGAAGTTATTATAGAATTTATTGTGTAGTTATTATTCAGGGTTTGATTCAATAATTGTCCAGAGAGAGTGATATTCTTGAGCGGCTAGTTTTGATATGCATCTGGCACATTTCCCAAGGTGGTATGGATTTATGCATTGCTGGTTTAGGGCCGTACTTCTTAGCTTAAGGGTCGTACTTCTTCTACAAGCTTGGACGCCTTGCTTTTTGGTCTTCTTCTTTCACCAAATGGGACGCCTTGATGTCTGGGATAGTCTACACCAATCTCGAGGCTGGAGAAGGCTCTTCTGAGGTCTGTCGTACTCAATCTTCACCAATCTTGGCGGCTGCAATAACCAGGTTTTCTGGGTAAATGTTATTGCTTTTTACTATGCATGTTGTCCGATCATAAATGTATTCAATTTGGAAGAACAATAAATATTTTGGCATCAATATATCAATTAGGTTCCTTCATATTTAGCATTGTAGTATTTTATTTAAATTTTGCAAGCATTTTCTTTCAAAATTACACCAATATCTTCATGAGCAAAAAACCACAAAAAAATAAAACACTCAAAAACACAAAACAAATCAGTTTAAGCATTAGGGGTTGAAGTTGAGCTAGCAGGGTTCCTCTACAAGCAACAACTTCACTATGTGAAGATGGCGAAAGGAGAATCGGTAATTGCATACTTCATGAGGATTTCAGATTTGAGAGATCAGCTCTCGACAATAGGGCATATGGTTGATGACAAAGACTTGACTATGCTCGCTCTCAATGGTCTACCCTTGTCTTGGGAATCCTACATTCAGGGAATCAGTGCAAGATCAAAATTGCCTAAGCTTGATCGCCTAAGATCAAATTGCATTCAAGAAGAATCAAGGTTGTTGGCAAGAGGCATTGGTCAAAGTTCAAAGAATGAAGACATTCATGTTCTCGCCTCCCATGCTTCAAAGAAGAAAGGAAAAGATGGAAGGAAAGGATTCTTCAAGAGGAATCGAGATAAGGGAAATGATGATGCACCTCCCTTCAAGAAGAAGAGAGACATGTACAAGATTTAATGCTTTAGGTGTGATAAGTTTGGGCACTTTGCCAAGCATTGTCCAACTAGACCTAAGCAACAAGCCACAGTTGCAGACGTTGATGATGCCTCTCCGCAGAAGGATTCATGTGAATACTTGTTCTATTCAACTCTATCAAGCAATGTACCTTCAGATACCAGTACTTGGCTGATCAACAGTGGTGCTTCTTGACACATCGCTGGATTTAAGGAGCACTTATCAAGTTTGGTGGAGAAAGAGTTTTCCGAACAAGTTATTAGTGGAGATGATGTTGGCTATTCCGTAAAAGGAATTGGGACCTCTACTCTTCATTTGGATTCCGGCATAACACTTCAGTTGAGAGATGTTTTGTATGTCCCAGGAATCAAGCGCAAGCTTATTTCTATTTCAGCCCTAGAAGATGAAGGATATCAAGTTGCCTTCTCCAAAGGCGAAGTTCTTGTGTGGATGGAGAATTCCAGTTTCAAGGAAGCTCAAGTAATTGGTGTTAGACATGAAAGCCTCTATAGGCTATGTACGCGTCCTCTTCAAGCATTAGTTCATGATTCTTCAAGCCTATGTGACCTATGGCATCGAAGATTGGCGCACCTCCACTTCCGAGCATTACCAATCATGGAGAAGATGGTCACGGGACTTCCCAAGTTCAATCAAGAGCATGAAGGAACCTGCAAGGGATGTGCTATGGGTAAGAATTCAAAAGCCCCTTTCCATAGTAGAGAAAATAGATCTAAGTGCATTTTAGACCTTATTCATTCTGATTTGTGTGGACCTATGTCTGTTCCATCTTCGAGTGGATTCTTTTATTATGTTTTGTTTATTGATGACCACTCTAGGAAGACTTGGATTTATTTTTTGAAATCTAAAGAATCTGAGGAAGTGTTAGGAAGGTTTAAAGAGTTCAAAGCCTTGGTAGAGAATCTTTCTGGTAAAAGAATTAAGGTCCTCAGATCTGACAATGGAGGAGAATACACCTCTAGTTGCTTTCGAGATTTTTGTATTGATGCAAGGATTATGAGGGAGTTCTGTGTCCTGTTGATGTGATTTTTGTGACCACACCAATCAGCAGAACAAAGTTGTCCGAAGGCTACTCCATTATCTCTTGATCAAAGTATTCCGTGCGCTAAGATTGCTAGTAAGATCGCACGTTCAACTCCAAGGTTCCGAAATGCTTTGGAATACCCTCAGTTGGTTCATTGTGAATTGTTGTTTACACGAGGGGACTTACACAATTGTTCATATCGCTTGTAGTTAACAGTAAATGGGTGATTGGAAGGGAATTTTATGCGAATGATTTGGCTTTGAAGTATGAACTTTCCTAAAACTAACCAAAAATATGCAGAATGTAAATGAGTATAGGGATAAGAAAATCTAAATTCTATCTAAGGACGGGACATGGAATCAATCTCAACAGCTTCAACCAAACTCTGCTCTACCTCAGGCTGGACAGCTTACACAAAGTTGGTGCAATCTTCAAGGGGATAGCAAGAAATTTTCAAGCTACAATCCGACACCAAGATACCGTCCAGATGACGCATACCAAGATATAAATTGCAACTGAAGTTAGGCTTATAAAATTCTCCAGTCAATCACACAAAGCAAACTTGCCGTCAGCAAGCTGCTAGTGGTATGGAATAAAATGAAGTTGCCTTGATCGACACCACAAATCCACAACTAATATCTACTTGCATGAAATAGAAATGCTATTTTAAACTACTTTACGCTACTTGGAATTGAAGGGATGAAGAAACCTTGCTAGCTATTCATAACAAAGACGAATTTCACCATCAATGAAAAGATCTTCTATTATGAAAGTTTTACACAACAATCTCTTACAAAAGTTTTCAAAGGAAAAAGTTTCCTTCTCCAAACTATGCTAAGCTATCAAACTATCTCTCTACTCTAACAAGATGTCTACTCTCTGATATCTCTTCCAATCTAATCTTCTAATCTGATCTAATGGGTACAAATGAGGGGGACTCCCCCTTTTATAGATGGCCCAGTCCAATGGATGGCTCAGATTACAATCAAAAGAATGGCTCAAATTGAGCCACCTCAGCCCTAACCCTAGAAACTACCAGAATGGGGAGTGGTACATTAAATGAATCAAAGATTTCCACTCACTCCCAAAATAGTAAAGGCAATTAATGCCCATAATCAATCTTCTAGAAGGTCATCGTCCAGTAGTGCATTCCCGTTCTCCTTCTCCCTGGCTGCAAATTCAATGAACTTAGTAAGCACAGCCTGAACCTCCTGGACGGAAATTGGTGGAATACAATCAAGCTGAAACTCAAACACCGTGACTGACTGTCCATGCCTCATGCAAAATTTTCTCCAAGCAACTAAGGCATCCTGTGTACTCTGAATCATGCTAGAGAAAGTGAAAATATTCTCAAAGTCATCCTGCACAAAGGTCTTCACCTCTGAGAAAAAAGGTGCCAGCCTACCCCTCAAATTATCAGTAGTCACCTCATCGGGATTCAGCCGTCTAGCAAAGATTGCCTCCAGAGTATTCTGGACTCCATCAACAATATTCATCATAGCCTTCTGAACTCTAGCTGAATCTGCCTGTGCTGTGTCAAAGAAACCACGTCCTGTGACTACTGAAGAGTATCATCCAGCAAAGTTGTACCTATCTCCCTCCTAAATGACTCCTCCATCAATTAGCATCTGCAAAGGAGTATGCATCAATGCCTCCAGACGCTGAATAACTTTGCTCTGATAAACAAAAGCATCACCCTAGGCCTGATCAATTGCCTCCATACGTGCTATAATGCTGGAAGCTTGCTAGTAAGCATGAGCAAGGTCTTCCATGAACTTTTCTATCTCGGCACGAACTCCTATAACCCATTTTTCTGCCTCATGTACAATCTTCCTTAACTCTTCCAAGCCACTAACTGATGCTTTGGATAACTCGGCTGGAAGCTCTATTGCTGGAATCTCCTGCCCACCAGGACGAGACAACTGCTGCACATATCCTATCAATGTTTTATGTTCTTTCTTAAATTTCTTATACTTTCCTTCCTTCCTGAACAATCTATCCTTAAGCGCCTAATAGGAGTTATCACACTCCTCAACAATCTGTGCACCTGTGGGACGTCCTAACTCCATAGTTGTGATCACATAATTTTCCAGCACTACTTCATCCCGATCACAATCAACTTGTGGCACTGCTACATGAAGGGTACGAGAGCCATCCTCATCAGTTGATATCTTTGAAAATTTCTGTGCTCTCTTCTTTGGTGGAGGCGCACTGATCCTGTTCAAAAACTCTTCCATCTCAACTGCTGGATCAACTTCTTCATTGGGGCTCCTTCTCGTTCTATCTCTGAGCCAATCAGGTACAACATGCTGAATTTCAAACGACTGCTATTCTCTTGCCTCTATTTCACGGACTTGTTCAACCTCAATATCATTCTGGTGAGGCTCATCGGCCTCTAACGGCTGAGTATCTCTTGAAACTGCATCATCCTCTAAAGCCGTCTCCATTCATGCTGAAGATGTGTATCAGTAGCAGTCTCCTCATCATCCTCATGCTGATCATCCCTAGTAGGCGCGTTGACTCTTTGGCCAACTGACTCTCTCCGTGGTGGCTGATTTTCTTCATGTACCTCCTGCACCTGATTCATTGCATTCCTCTGATCAGCGAAGAGCGAAACCTCCTGTATGCTTGGAGAACGTGTCTCCAAAGGCATGGGTGATTCTACTGCAACTCTCGGAGGCTCCGGCTGAATAGGCTCCTGTTGAACGGGCTCCTTCCTTCGAGACTCTGGACCTCGAGTAATCTGTTTCTTCCTGCTAGTAGTCGGTGTCCTGTGATCTCCCATCAAATTGTAGGTCAAGGAAATTGACCTACTCTTTAGTCTGCTCACATGCCTATCAACCCATGCTCTGGTAAATGTCATGAATGGAATGCAAAGCGTGTCCAAATCAGCTATCTCCAGCTCTGACCAATCTGGGAGTGGAAGTGGTGTGTCTCACTGCCTCATAATCTGGATGGAGAACGTTCATGTCCTCATCCACTTGGTTTGGTACTGGAATGACTTCACACTCCCTGATCATACTCAATGGCAACCTCGAGAACATTCTTTTCCTGACTTCAGCCTCATCTGATGCACCAGCCCAGTAATCCTCAATGTTTGCCTTATGCTTGAATTCTTTTGACAGTATCCACCTGATATTGCTATGTGGATCATAGTGCTGTCTGCTTGTGTGATAGGAAAAATGAAAGAACTGAAGCTCACTTTCAGCTTCTCTAGCTGCCTAAATTGAAGGACACACTTCGTTTGAATTACCCATGACAATCGGGAAGTCAACTCCCCCCTTCTTCTTTCTCTTCTGAATCTTATCGTAGGCAACCAATTGCCTAGATATCTCGAACATTAAAATTCTATTGGTTGGGTACTTAGGCAGCCTATATGGATGTGAAGAAAAACCTTGCAGCCTGATGTAAGAAAACTTCAGAAACTGTATAAACCAGCACCCATACCTTTTAATTAACTCCTGGGCTTCCCTCGAGATCCTATGATGTGTACGCTCTTGAAGTGATCTCGTAATATGCATGGTGAAAGCATCATTGACACGCTTGTAATGAGTGGTACTCGTTAGGTGCAACTGCGGACAAGCCTCATAGATTTTGAATTGATGAGAGCCACAACCAACAGGCTCCTTGTATGAAATTCCTCTATACCTCGTCATACGAGCTAGCATGTAAATAATGTAGGAGCCCATATAGAATGTCTTCGTTCTTCTCAAACTCAAGAGCTGCCTGTGCAAATTATCACTAATCATCACAACCCAATTGATATGCTCTTTTCCTTCCAGCACGAGGTTGATGTAATAAAACATCCAAGGCTCGAAAATAAATGCCTGAGGGCAACCTCCAACTCTGCTCAGCATCATGATAAGGTCACAATGCTCCTGCTTCAAATCATCTGATATAATCTGTCTTGGCAACTTTGTACGAAAGGGCCTGGGCTTGTTCATCCAGCGAGTATTAATCACCTCTGTACATCTCTCGAATGTAGAAGCATACATTCTTTCAGCACGCTCTCTTGATTTATAAATCATCTTCTCGTGTGCTGGGATTCCAAAAGTTTCGCCAATAGCTGAAGGAGTGAGGTTGGCGAACACTTGGCCATCCGGTCAAACAATTGACCTGTGCTCAGGCTCATAGCAGTTAGCACACTCCATCATCAGCTCCGAGCACTGAATAGCTGGTAGAAAACCAACAGCTGCAAACAAGCCACTTCGAACAATATTGTGTGAAGTGATTGAAGGACGGTGACTGCCAACTCCCATAATCCGACTTTTGAAAGCCTCCAAGTTGAAAGATCCTAAATTTGTATCAGCCAGCTTGCCCAACTTCGAAGTGAACTTAGACTCCGGCAGGAAAGACTTGCTTAGTTTCTTGATAACAGCCTGCCTGGATGCGCCATTGCTGTCTCTGCTAGTTGCTCTCACTTCAGCCATCCTCAACTTCTCTTCTGAAAACTTCGAACTTTCAACACTTAGAAAGTTTATGCAAGCAAACTTTAGCAACTTCAACACTCTCAACAAATTTCCGAGTTGGCTGCAACAACTTTATACTTGAGAAAATCGTCCAACTTCTCTTCAGCAACTTGCCAGCACTTGGACTTTTTAAAATTTGTACTTCAGCAACTCAGACTTAGATTTTAAACTTCAGCTTCAACCACTCACTTCAAGTCGCATTTCCTCAAATCAGCCACAAACTTAGACTCCAGCCTTCAGCTTCAACAACTTCCTCTTCTCAAATCGAATTTCTCACTTACATTGCAACTTCAAACTTCACACTCAGAGCAAATTCGAATTTCTTCAGCTGGTGAAAAGAATGAATGGACTTTCAGCTCATATAGGTAATTCGAATTCTAGAAGGAGGCCAATTTTAGCTAACTCATTAAATTTCCACTACTTCCAGCAGGAATTCGAATTTCCCTCCTCTGGCAATTTTAACACTTGTCTCCTGATGCCTAGAATCTTGACCTTCTAGAACTTCAACTTGACTGGCGTATTTTTATTTTACTTCGAAAATATTTACTTTAAATTCACTCTTTAACAAATTTCATTCACCAACCAGAGCTTTGTCATCCAACTTTTAATTTTATTTCTCCCCTGACGCTCTGGAAGATTCATCTCACGGAGAATTCGAAGAAAATCATCTAGGCAATTCAAATTCAAATCCATCATCTGGAAAATTTTTATCTTGAAAACACATTTTAATCACTTTGCCTTAGAAAATTTTAAATTTCCCTTAGGAAAATTCATTATTTCAAGTGACGATTAAATTCTCCATCCGAAAGGCCTTGGCGAAGTGTAGAAAACTTTGAAATCTACTCCTTGTCGAAGATCTTCAATACCCAGAAGAAAAAATTCCTTAGAACGCGTTGAATTCATGGGTATACAACGAACAGGTTCATTTAATTTTTGAATTTTTAAACCTTAGAAAAATAATTTTCGACAAATTTATTCTTGTTCTTCATCCCTGTGAGAATTTCTTTGTTCCGACTTGAAATTTCTTATCAACCCCGTGAAGTTGGCATCTTCTGACTTCTTCTTTGGCAATTTATTTGCATTTCAAGCAATTTCATCACTTCACCAGACTTGGGTGTTATTTCTTAGAGATGGAAATATTGTGCCTTAGAAGAAATTTAAATCACTTAGCACTTTTGAATTCTTTGCCTTAGGAAATTTTTTTATCTTTAATCACTTCGCTAGTGGTGAGGAAATTTTTTTATTAACTCACTTAGAAAATTTTCTTTTAAATGCCTTGAAAGCACATATCATGGAGGATATTTAATTTTAATGCCCAACATATTTTCACCACCTTACATACTTCTTGAGCGCATATTATATGTCATGAAGGATATGTTTAACTTCAACGCCTAGCACTATTCTCCATCTTCACCCTCACACTTACTCTTTACATGGCGCATATCTCTTAGAAGAGGATGGGGCGCATTCTAGGCATGTAGGAGGATGAAATTCCTTTGACTCTTTGACTTTCTTCCTAAACATGGGTGCATTTCTTATGTTGAAGAGGATGGGTGCATATCATGTGTGAAGAAGGATAAACTTTCAACGCCCAACATGTGACCTTTGAGCTCCCTTGTTTTTGTCCTTACATGCCCTCATTTGGGCGCATTTGAGCATGGGAGGTGGATGAAGTTTCCAACGCCTTTTCTTTGACTTGTCTTTGACTTCCTTTCTAATCTTGGGCGCATTTTAGCATGTGAGGAGGATGGGCGCATATTCTAGGTGGAGGTGGATTTATCCCTTAAATTTTTTATCATTTTGCTTGTAGTGGAGGGTTAGCTTCAAGACTTGGTGGGCGCATTTCATGTATGAAGGAGGATGAAACTTCAACGCCACCTTTGACCTCCTGGACCCCTTGTGAACTTGGGCGCATTTTGCACCTTGAGGAGGATAACACATGTTGACTCTTTGACTTCTTGTTTAGCATGGGCGCATTTGAGACATAGAGGAGGACGAGACTTCAATGCCTTAGAAATTTCTTCAACCATTTTGCTTGTGAGGGCGCATTTGATGGGGTCTGCAAGATGAAACTCTTACTTAGAACATTTTTCCTAACCACCACCTTGTATGGGCGCATTTTGCCCCTGGAGGTGGATGAAGCACTTAGAATGTTTTTCATGCTTGGCTTGCTCTCCAGCTGAACATGGCACATTTTCAAGGTGGTGAAGGGTGAAGTTCCAGACTTAGCCATTTTTCCTTCCTTTTGCCAGCTTCTCTGTGTCCTGCTATTTATAGTAAGTCTTTTGATTTCCATACTCCTAAAGCTCGGAACGATTTGAAATTTTGAACACAGGACCTTCATGACCTTGTCAACCTGTTCATACTGCTGTCCTGAGCTGGCCTACTATTTTTAGCCCATTTCTGGAGGTGGTTTACTATTTATAGTAACTGCCTGTTTCTGAGACCTCCACAACTCCGTTTGACTTGAAATTCGAATGACGTGCTCCTCACCACGTGACCTGCTTGTTGACACTGGCGCCAGCTGCTGGTTTACTATTTTTAGCCAGCTTCTGGAACGCCTTACTATAAATAGTAAGTGCTCCGTTTTCCTTCAAATTTTACTAGTGGATAGCTTGAAAGATACTGAACGCAGTGGGATACACCAGTTTTCGGAAATTTTGACTTTTTACCCCTCATTTTAGGTCCTGAAGTTGGAAACCCTAATTTGACTTGCATGCATATCAAATGACCTCCGTTTGACCTCATTTCTGTTGCACTGTGCCCCGATTGTTGTTCTAATGCACTGGGTAGCCGTTGGAATGCACCTGTTAAAAATAGTAAGTCACTGAATACTGATCACCTTGCTTTGCATGTCACACCATCGTATGGGCTCTCGAAAAACTCCATAAGGGAATCATCTCGACATGCAAAGAAAAACTCACATGCAACCCTAAAAATAGCCTCTAAAGGCTGATCTCCAAAGTCATTATCTCTGCATCTTTGCATGTTATACCATCGCTGGTCTCTCGAAACCCGTAAAGAATCCCCCTTACATGCAATCAAAACTCGTATAAACCTTAAATTTGCTCGAAGTCGAATCGCTAAAATAGTAAGTTGTCCTGCTTCAGCTCAAACTTTGCACGGGCAGCTTGATGTGGTCCGATGTAGTGCATCATCGAAATAAAATGCCGGGTGAACGCTCGAATCGTACGCCAATACTACCTACTAAAATAGTAAGTTGCCGTAATTTGATGAAATTTGATGAGAGCCCTGAAGCATAATCGACATCAAATGCCAATTGCTTTTCAAATTATTCACCTCTGCTTGACCACAAATTGCTGGAAAGTTCAAAACCCTAATTCTATAGACTTAACGAAATTTCACTTTTAAACTCACAGATGGGCACATCCCGAAAAGACAGACAGCAGAAAGAGAAATAAAGAGAGAGAGAGACCAAAACAAAGCCCAAAAAGACCAGAATGGAGCAAAAATTAGGGGGTCCCCATTTTGAATGGGGCGATGTGTGAAAAGGTCACAACAGTTGTTCTGCTTCAATTTCACCTGTGGGGTTTAGGTATGCATTTGGAGATCATTGTTTGTGTAATTCATTCCTGGCCAACTGCTTTTGTGATTTTTCTGACTTGAAGTGGTTCTATGTATGTTTCTCTCTATTTTGCTATCATAATGTGTATTGATTCTGCTATATTATTGGGTCTTTCGATTTTTTTTGCAAACAATAGATTACAGGAGGGCCTATTTGAGCTTTGAAATGCAGGAGTTGCTCTCCACCTTGGTGTAGAGGATTGGGCATGGATAATGATGTTCTGATTTAGCTGTGAAATCACCTCTTCATCAGACTCACTTGCCACAATGAGTACGTTGGACATGGATAATTATGTGTTGATTAGCTGTGAAATCACCTCTTCATCAGACTCACTTGCCATAATGAGTACGTTTTGCCAAATGACCATCTCATCTTTCTGAAGAGAAAAAACCATCTGCCTATGACTTCTCAGTTGTGAGATGGATGTAGCAAGACAGTTGGAAAGTCCCTACCTAGATTGAACATTATCTGATGCTGGGTGGGGCTCTTTCTGGCCAACTGGTGGCAAGGACTTCTTTCAACTACTGCTGCTTTTAGTCTTTCCTGCGAAATCTTTGTTAGAGTTTCTAGTTGAAAGTAAAATAGTTTCTTTTGCTTTTCTAATACTATTTCAAAGCAGCATCTCCAGTTTATTACTATATTTTTAGAATTGTTAATCATTTTATTAATTTAGATTGTTAGCTTCAAATTCTTCTTATATGTCAGTTTGATGTGATACTAATTTTTTTATTAGTCTTAATTTTTTCTTTCAGTTGCTCTTGCTGCTCTGATTTTTATTTTCACGTTTACATTTGTTTCTTTGTCTGTAAATATCCTTTAAAGGCCTAAATAACTTCTGGATAATTCAGGTTGAATCATATCCTTCATTCCTATTTTAGGCAATATGTCCCTCTTGTCTTAAACTTATGACCATTCTCTTACACTGATGTAAATCTTTTCAAGTATGATAATTAAAATTATCCGAGTCATGCTTTCATATAAGCTGGAAGCTGAGAAATTCATAGAAGTAAGTTAATCTCTTGAAATCCATAATGTCACAGTAATAACTCTCGAGTGGCAATGCCCTTATCCTGAAGAAGAGTGACCCACAGTGTTACAGTAACTCTCGAATGACAATTTCCTTATCCCAAAGAAGAGTGACTAAAGGACATTACATGTTGGCATCAATTATTAGAGGATAACTTCACCTTATGCTAGAAATTTTTATAGAGACAGTAAACGAAGCTGAAATTTATACAAAGTTAATACTGCTGTATGAGATTTTGTCTTAAAGACAGTGAGTCCTTATGTCTTCAGCTGTCTTCAGCATCTTGTGTGAAAATTGTACCATGGACCAAGACACCACCGTTGGGGATCATCTTTTGCACTGCCTTATGTCTGGATGTTAGCCATGTTGTAAGCAATCTGAGCAAATTCTGGCACTGCTTTTGCAGTTAATTTTAGAGATGATAAAACCTATAGCCCTTCATTATGGGAAAAAAAAGAGTACCAGGCTCCAACAGTATCAAATAAATAAAAGCAGATACACCAATTCTAGCCAAATTTTGAATGGGTTGCAATAAGTTTATAATATCAATCAGGAGCTTTAGCATGTTCCCAAGTAAGGAATCCATTAGAGTAGAACTTGACAAAGAGGTCTACAAGAAGTTGTAGTGCCAGTTTATGTGTCAGAATTCCAAGCATCTTCACTAAGATCATTATATTTACTTTCTAAATCATTTGATTGTAGCCATTGCAAGGTTACTTGGAATTGGGGTCATCTTGGCAAACTAAAAGTATAAATGGAATTATATTACTTGAGATTTATCAGAAAAGATCAGAAAAATAAAAAAATGTTGAATATATTCTTAAAAACAGGGAAAAAACAATGCTTTTCTATTGAGTGCAGCCCAAAACAATTTTTATTTTTTTCTTTTTAAAAACCATAGTGAGTGTTTCGGAGTGGCAGCTCCCTATAGGATCGAGTAGTAGCACCCAAGCCCAAATTAAGGCCTTTGAGGCCACATTAACCTTTATGTTGCATGCCATTTCCCCTAATTTAATTACTTTTAACCAAGCTCCAAACATTTTTTTTCATTTTCAATTTGTTTATGTTTCAATGTTCATTTATTCAGTGGCTGCAGGAGATGTTTTGGTATCCTTGGGAGGATCAAGGGACATCTAGACATCCCTTGATGTTTCCCTAGAGGGGAATGCCCCTGCCCCAGGGTATCCTGAAGACAGATGCCTATGGGGACCTTGATTCGGGGTACATTGTTCCCACCTCGCTGCACAGGGATGTCTTCATTATGGGGAACAACCCAAATATCTTGGGGACGTGTCCCCATGGTACAGTGATCATAAATGAGCTTGACAAATCCAATCCATAACTAAATGGAGGATTGTCTCTGATATATTGTCTTATTATATTTGGTTTATTCAACAAACTAAAATAATATCTGGTATCTAGGAAACGTTTATGCGCATTGAAACGTTGTTTTCTATATTGCTTTTTGATGCATTCTACTGTGAATATTTCATACCCCAAATTCTTCTCCCTAAATATAGAAGGAATCAGTTGGAAAGTCTCTCTTAAATTATTTTATCTTTTGTATGTTCTGTACTTGTTTGATTGTCTATATTTATTTCTCCTAATATATCAATTGTTGCAGGGTTGGCAAGAACGGCCAGTCTTTGGAAAGATAAGGTATATGAATTATGCAGGCTGCAAACGGAAATTTAATGTTGATGGATACATTATGTATGTGAACCAACTTATAACTGAAATCAAGAAGAAAAAACTAGCTATGTAAGTTGCCTCTACAAGTTTAGCATCTCCAACATAAGTTGTATTGGAGGTGGCTTTTTTGGACTCCTCGTCACACAAAAAACAACTTAAAGAAATCTTGTGATTTGTAATTTGGGGTCAATACATCCCCTATGAGGTTGCTCCAACTCTAAGAATGTACAATGGAGATCATTTAATATAATATTAAGTCGAGGAAGTTGTTGAGTTCCCAAACACTACTAACATTTTCTATGTGAGATTATGATGTCTTTCTTCACTTTGCTCTACATATTTAATGACAAATGTTTGCATTTTCCAACAAGTTGGTAGTTTAGTAATATTTGTTAATGTTTCAAGCAGATGCATTGTTGGGTATTTGTCATAGTTTTGTATCATGATTGACTCAATATTTTCAATGCAGTTAGTCCTGTTAAGCCCCCATTTCATGTTATAATATAAAGTTTTATAACTCAAATCCTAGGTCATTTATGTACGTCTCATTTATGATTATGAAAAAGGCAACATTTGTAGAAGCTTAGGAGTTGCATGAAGTTTGTTGAAGTCTGAAGACATAACAAAAACTACTCATTGAATTAAGGACTTTATCCTAGGGAACATCTTGTTCTTTGGGTCTACATTTTTTCTATTATTGATACGAGGTCATGGAAAGATGTGTACAGATATTAGGTTTAAACTATACATTTTTATCACCTTTTTATTTCTGTTATCAATTTTGTGACACTTCCTATTGGCAGCATGTACTTTCTGCTTATTTTTTCGATTCATTTTCAATAAGCCTTAGAGCATAATAAAAATAAGTGATGCATTTATTGCCTATTTTTATCCATAAAGAATATGGAGTTTTTTTGAAGATTGGGTGTTGTGGCCCATAGAACTATCTTTTTCACTCAACAAGGACTTGTTACTAAGTATTATATGAGTAAAGGCGTATGATTAACTGTAATGTCGTAAATTTGCACCCCTTGCAATTTCACATACATCTTTGCATCCGCTTTAGTGTCCACTCCCTTAGCATCTTGTGTAGGCTCATTTTAGCCCCTGCATCAGCCTTTTTCCCTATCAGGATGCTCAACACCCCTTTTACCCTTTGCGTGTCAGCGTTGCATCAAACTTTGTGCCTTTCTCATTTGCATCGTTTTGTAGCATGACGTTTCCGGGCACTAGTGCACTGCGTGGACGTCCGCGCACCACACTAGCGTCCTGCGACATTTCAATGTTCAAATGACAGTTTTCGTGCATGTTTGCCACTTGTCATCTCCCTTGGTCGGTGGTAACGGCTCAAGATGCCTTGTAACCACCCAAGAAGCTTCTTTTCCTTCCTTAAATGCTATCTTTTCACTTCATTTGCAACTCTCTTCTACTTCTAGCTTCCCTCCTAACTTCTCTTCTTCT
>VDFB02255407.1:148373-179687 GCA_007258455.2 Sequoia sempervirens | reverse complement strand
ATCCTTGTCCTGAAACATATTGTCATCCTGTTTGATTCTAACAAGCTCATTCTCAATTAGAGTGTTTATAGAAAAGTGAACCTTTGCATGCTCAATCTACAACTCATAAATATTCTTCTTAATTGCTCCATCCTTGTCCTGAAACATATTGTCATCTTGTTTGATTCTAACAAGCTCATTCTCAATTTGTTCCAACTTGTCCTTGTATTTTCCAACCACATGAGGCCACCTAAGATAGTAATTGTAGATCTTGTTTGCCGAGTCAATGCACTGTCTTAACACATTCATTTTCTTTTTCAGTTTGGTGAGAGATAGCCTAAATTGCATCTTCATATGTGAGATTATTTCCTCTTCTTTCATGTCCAGAGGCACAAAGTCCATAGCCTCCCTAATACATTCAATCAATTCTTCTAGAAGTACATTATGCAGACTTTCCAATTCAATGATGTTATCAATAAAGTATCTTCCTAGAGTGTCCTCAATGAGGTCCTATTCATATGATGGCCAATTTATCCATAGGTCAGTTATCTTTTGCATTTCATCTTCTTCTTGAACAATCTGCAATATCTTTGCTTAAAGTAAAACACCTTCTTCATCACTTTCTTCTACTATTATCACATTCGGTTCACCTAGTTTTGGTTCATCTCTTGGTGTATATTCCTCAGATTCTTCATCCACTATATCCACAACCATCTACTCTTTACCTTTTCCCTCAATTTTTGTTGACTTAGGTGTCGGAAGAGTGTCACCAACCAACTCTCTTTCTCTCTTTTGCTTTTTCTTCACCTTACCGGAGGATGATCCAACTTCAACTACTTTTACCGGGAGAGAAATATCACTTACACCAAAATTTCCTAACAAGTTCCTAAAGAATATTTCATAAGCTTGTTCACTATTTTCAAAAGAGTTGAAATGCTCAAAAATTTGCTTGCAAATTGGCATATTTTCCTTCCATACCACATTGTCATTCTGAGGTAAGCAATTCAGGAAATACATCATAATTCATATAGCTAGGGTACCAAACTTGAAAGAGTAATCTATATCCTTCATCAATTACACATTCTCCATTAATTGATCCTTCAACAATCCACATAGATCAAAGTATTCATTTTCTATTATCATCTTGTGAGCGACATACACTGCACTTGCCAAGGTTGATCCTTCTCTGTTTCTGAAGAAATTTTTATATGAAATTTCGTGTGCAATATACCTTGTTAATGGATCTTTGATTGTTGAGATTACCAAAGCCCTTTGATCTCCTGTTACTCCGGTTAGGGCTTTGACTTCGACATTCCAAATCAACTTCTTTTTCAGAACAACACCAACATTGCACAATCCTGTTAGATTTCTGATTGCATTCTTAGAAATGTGATAGGGTTTATCCAGAGTAAGGATATCACCATCCAATTTGTTCAAGATAAAGCAAACTACCTCTGCATTGATGAAATGAGGAAATTCATTCCAGATGTCCAAGTTCTTATGTTTCACTCCTTCAAGCTTATTCAATTCAACGAAAGACAACAAATTTCTTACATCCCTGAGCTTTCGACTACTATATTCATCCAAAGTTACTGTTCCTTTGATTTGCTTCATTTTCTGTACCGAACAGGGTTCTATCGATCACAGAATAAGTAAGAAATTGATAATCAACAAAAATACCTAGAGAATTCTCCACTAAATTGACTTTCACTCCTTCAAAATTTTGCTGAAAAGGTTCTCCAATTGTTCTCCTTTGGCGTACAGTGACAAATGAGGGTTCCAAATGCCTTTTTATAACTTTGCACACCTAACTTCCTTGTCACATTAAATGCTTTGCCCTAGAAGTTCTGGTTACTTTGTTTTCAAATAGCAAGAGAAAAATCTATTTGCAGACCTCCAAGAAGTAATCACCAATACATTTGAGGATGAATAACGCACCAATTGACAACTTCCTACGATCCCATACCAACTACACATAGGGGGAAAAATATTTTCATGAAGACTCCCCCTAGGCCAATGGCCTAGAATCAATTGCCAGATGATTTACCGGAGGGAGCTTATGGTACAATCTTATTACCTTCATCAGATCTACTCTTCTTTATCCACGTTTTCTTCATCTGATCTCTTATCTCTTCCACAGATGCTTTTCCTTTTCCCTTATCACCTTTCTGTGAATTTCTGCTTGATAAACCAGACCTCTCTTATCCATGTTTATGTTCCTTCAGAATCTTGCAATGTGACCAAATTTGTTACAATTGTAGCATACCATATTATTCTGTCTATACTATCCATTCCATTGATTTTCTCCCAATCTGCATTGATTAGTAACATGTCCAAATCTTCCACAAGAGTAGCATTTAATGATCCTTATACTGACATACATACTTCTGCATTCTAATGACTTATGACCAAACTTCTTACATTTAAAACATTGACCAGAAAATGATGGAGTGCCAGAGTTTATCTTACTTCCACACTGAGAAGCCATATGTCCAAATTCATTACAAACAAAGCAATATCCATTAAATTTTTGAGCATTGGGTTGCCTTATCGGATATCTTCTACCTTTATTCTTTTTTTTAGGGTCCTTCTATTCAAATATGGAGTTCTCATCAAGCCTAGCATAACTAATCTAGAACTTCTCCTTAAACTCATTTGCAGTAGCAAGCTTATCTCTGAGAATAACTACCTATCTCTCAAGCTCTTGTTCATTGTTTCTGGATTGTTGTAGTTCAATCTCCAACTGAATGAATCTACTATTAACTCTATTGCATTCTTCAAATTTTTCTTTCAAGGAATGGGCTAGATTCACCTAATTCTTCTTTCTTTCTTCAATCTCTTTAGTTAGCTTCATCGCCACAGATTCCATTTCAAGCTTTAGGGAAACATTTTCCTTAGCAAGCTTTTCACACTCTTCTGTTATTTATTTTAGGGTTTGATTCAGATAAACATCTTCTAGACCTTTTCTTTCTTTTTGCTTCAATTGACCACATAGTTCTTTCCTCTTTTCCCTTGACTCATTTATTTTATCCTAGAGTGATTGAATGAATTTTTCGATAGTCACAAGATTTTCTTTTAGTTCCATGACCTCTGCTTTAGAATGATCAAGATCATCAAGTGCCACCATAAGCTACTGTTGAAGATCACCTGCGTCCATTGTAATCCAAGTTCCACCTCAAGCTATTAAACTCAGAAGAGAAATAGGCTCTAATACCAATTGTTGGACACTAGGAACACTGAGAGGGGGGGTGAATAAGTGTTCCACAATATTTGAATTTCAAATAAGATCTTAAACTATCAACAACAATACTTAACCTTTAATAATAGCATTCACAACATATAAACAAAAGGAAACATGAAAACTCATTAAAGAGACAATGTGAACACTATAACACCATAATTTTTATGTGGAAACCCTGTTAGGGGAAAAACCATGGTGGAGATTAATCCACAAAGTATACTCTATTAAAAGTATGATCAAAAGGGAATGCACTTACATTTAGGCACATTGCCTAGAGCTCACTGCTCAAAATAGGGAAGGCTCACTACCTTACAAAATATTTGAGATTACAACAAAATGTTGAAATGAGAATATAGCATCTACAAATGTCTGGATTCAATTCCAATGAGGTACATAAAATAGATTCTGGACCTCTTGTCCAATTCACACTTATGCTCTACTCTGCTCTGATTTCTTACATAAAAACCCTTCTGTTGCACAAAACATAATTCACTTCAAAAGATCTTATGATATTAGCTCATACTATTGCTTTGCACTTTTTCACTTACACACCTTCTCACTTCTTGATCCACACACCACTCATCAAAAATTATTTTCTGATCTCACATATATATCCGCTAACAAGATTTTATTACTATATGTTGGCTTCAAACAAAATATAATATTCTTCCACATGTCGGCTCAAATCACCAATTAGAATTAATGTGTATCCACACAAGTCATCTAGACTATAGTAGAGACCCAAATCAAAATTCTCAACATAAGAAATAGTTAAACAACTATTCCTCATAAATCTGTGACACACCATACACAACAGGTTGACCATAATGAGAAAACAAACAATAAATCATTCTATCGAATCTCTTAACTCGTACACCGATTTATGCAAGACCACAAAACTTACCAATAAGGTAACATACATGCTTGACAAGCTTCCCTAGGGATCCACACAACAAAATAATGATCCGGTGAAGTATTCAGACCAACTTATCAACTGGATACTCTGTTCTTCATGCTTTCTGCTAGTAGATTATAGTCTTCTACTTTTCTTGTTGGTAGGAGCTACTTCTAAATTGTGGACCATACTACTAACTCCAGTTGCCATCAATGACAACACTAGCAACAAAAAACAATCTCCCAAAGGCATATGCCAACAACAACAAAAAAATACACCTTCCACACAAGAGATCTGCAAACAATATATGCAATATTCCTCAACAAGAAAAAGCTACAGATGCAAGAGATTCTCAAAAAGATATGAAAAATCAAATATTTACAATGAGGGTTGAGTGCTTATAAGAGTGAAACCCTGAATGAGAAAGGGATAAGATCATGACAAGTGTCAACATCACATGAGATGAGACAGAATGATCTAATATTAGCTCATCTAATAAAGCATATAACACTCCTAAGTTTATCTTAAGTGCATGAGAATAAATTAGACTAATAATCAATTAAAGATTAATTAATTATTAGCTAATGCATGATAACTCTAACACTCATCACCAATAATTTTACCAACCTTATCACACTCATCACCTACCATTTCATCAATCCCATCATTCTTATTTCTAAAATTAACCATCCATCTCCCTGAACTAATGAAGTCTCACACCATTTTACTTATGCCACAATGATGAAGCTATCAACACCTTTATGGGGCTCCAAGATAATATTTTCTTAAGGGACCATTTTATCAACCCTATCACACTCATCACCTACCATTTCATCAACCCCATCATTCTTGTTTCTAAAATTAACCATCCATCTCCCTGGACTAATGAAGCCTCACACCATTTTACTTATGCCACAATGATGAAGCTATCAACACCTTTATGAGACTCCAAGATAATATTTTCTTAAGGGATAAAAAATCAGGCTTTAAAATAGATTTGGATTCATTAGAATATCCCAAATAAATCATCCAAATACTTAAAATACCCACACCAAAATAGTCTTAACCCCAAGCAATTGAAAGACCCAAGGTCCAAAAATCTATCAAGATCTAAACATCCAATACACCTAAGTTTTCCATTCCAAAACTATATTATTTCCATCTCCCATCAAACAAAATGTGTAAAATCATGAACTGTGAAGGCAATGGATTAGGATTAGGCCTTCATGAACAAGGAAACCTCAAACCCACTCATGTTTATGAAAACCATAGATTCCAAGACATTATATATTGTGACCGATGAATTAGTATGGGCTAACTACACTTGATCCATGAGGATATGAAGTATATTAATGCCTTCTAAACGCCAATCCAATAGAGATCATTCAAATGAAGACTAAAATAAACATCCATTAAAACCTAACATACTAAACTATGAAAGCTTCAAAACACGTATTCTAATCCATTGGAACTTATCCTATTGGGGGAGTGGTGTCACATTGATGTGGAATGGCGACCCTTTCCCAATCCCGGGGATAAATGAGCTTGTTTCAATCAGTTTTATTGAAGAAAACTGATGAAACCATTGTGAGATGTGTGATGAAACATGAATTAAATGCTAACTAACATGATGCAAGCTATTTTAACATGATTTATGCTAAAATGATCAAAATATGTGAGTGCAAAGCTAATCTAAATGGATTCTAAGCTAAAAATGTTGAAACCTTAATTACCAAATAAGCTACATGAATGCTTCTATGTTACCATGGAAGCCATTAATGGAAGCTAAGTTAATTAATGCAAGTAATTAAACTAAAAGATACTAAATAAATGCTAAATATGAGTGTGAGTGTGAGTGATTTCAACATGAGTTTTCTCTGAAAAATATGGATCCATTTGTCTCCAAGTAGTGATCTATTTATAGGAGAGCAAATGTGAAATGGAGGGTTGAGATCAAAAAGGTTAATCAATGGTCAAGGATGGAAGAAGTTGGAGGCATGGATCATGGATTCTCATCAACAAATGAGAATCAATGATGAGATTTAATCAAGGGTTCACCTTTGTCCAAACAAACACACTTTTAACTTGCACAAGAAGTCTTGTGAGTTTGTTACAAAAAAAGAATATTCCCCTTTTCCAAATGAGTGAGGTGAGAGAATATTCTTTGGAATATTCTCATGGGTGAGGGAAATAGATATTTATCAAATTAAAACAAAGTTTTAATGTGCAAAAGGGGAAGGAATATTCCATGGGAATATTCCTTTTGGCTGAATGTGCAAAGGAGGAATATTCCCTTGCAAGTTGGGGGAATTAGATTTATTAGTAATTGATAATTAAAACAATGTTAATTATGCAATTAGGGGAATTAAATGATTTTCATTAAATAAAGTGATTTAATGAAAAGGGCGAAACGTGGAATGAGATTTAATTAAATAACTTAGGGTTATTTAATTAACTAAGGAGACTTAGGGATTTAAATTAAACAACTTGATGTATTTAATTTAATAAGAAAAAATGTTAGCATGAAAGGGGGTGAATTAACCCGATTAGATTAATTAGGTTAATAGATGCAAATGATGCAATTAATTAAATAGCTAGGAAAATTTAATTAATTAAGTGAAAAGAGGATGGGTTTTAGGAGGAAATGATGCTAGTATACTTGATTTGAGTGCATGATATTATTCAAGACATTTTTTCAGTGTCTACATTTTGCTTCTCTTTGAAGCGAGGTACCTGCTACGTTGGTTCAAAGATTGATGCTCCTTTAGATTAAAACTACTACTTAAATAAAAAAAATGATTTTCTAGATGCCCCACTGCTGCCCAATGGAAGGAATAAGTTGGTCCCCTGCCCCCTCGAGAAATCAGGAGGAAATTTTAAAATTTTGGTTGATTTCTCAACAAAGGTTAAATGCTGCCTCAAGGATCCAAAAAGGCTCCAGGATGCAAAAAACATGCCAAAAACATAAAAAATAATGCAAAATAAGCTTCAGTTTGGCTAGATTGATTAGAATAGTGAAAAACCCTAGTTTTATGGTTAAATTAGGGAAAAAAACCCTAATTTGGAGGCATAAATAGGTGAAGGAGGGTCACTTTCAATTCATTTGTGCATCCACACCTTAGCAAATTCTTGCATTTTGAGCTTTGACCCTCCGACGAAATGGCACAATGAGTGCTCCCATGACACATTTTCGACGGGGAGTACTAGAGGCCTCCAAGCACAGGACCACTGGTATGCAATTTGGAACTTGACTTGCATTTTGACTTTTGAGCGTATTTATTGCATTTTGAAATTTAGATTTAGGAGGAATCACTATATTGTGATGCTTTTTTGAGAATTAGTGATGCTATTTTGAATTTTAGCTTGACACTATTGTGATTAGTGACACATTTCATGATTGGAATTAGGGTTTTTTGGTTGCAAATCACAGTGCAGGTGTAAATAGTGATGCAGTCGCCCAATTTGAAATTTAGAATTAGGGTTTGCGAATTTCAAAAAGTGATGGAGGTGTGATAAGTGATGCTAGTCATGATTTGTAATTTGAAAGCACATATTGTTGCCATTTGGAATTTGAGATATAGTGACACTTTTGTCATTTTGGGGGATAAAAACTCCAAATTTAGCCAAATTTTGTGAAATTTGACTCCGTGTGCTTTGTGGGTGCAGGAGGTTATCTAGCCTTTGATGTCCCACGAACATAGGTCGACTATGTTGTCCAGACTTGATGATTTGTCTGAGCCGCAACAAGAGCACCTGGGAGAGATTGGTTTGTGGTACATTGCTTACATGCCCATCGTGCTGACCCATTTGACGATGATGACATCAATATGTGAGTGATGGCATAGTGATACCTCGTCATTCCACTTACCTATTGGTGAGGTGACAATGACGTTGGAGGATGTATGACAACTTTTGTGATTGCATATACATGGTGAGCGCATGATCTATGATACTGATATCGGCTATGATGCTTGCCATGAGGTACTTGAGTAGGAGTCCATTGTCCTCATCAACTCCTAAATTGACCTCAAGATGTACAGAGGTCGAGCGTTGACCTTTAGATTGATCATTGAAGCAGTTATCTCAGGTTTGGTTGCTCCAGATAGATGAAGTAGGGGACTTGATCTAGGATGGGGGCTGGCATGGCACATGATGTTGTTTAGGAGGACTCAATATGAATGGGGGCTAGTGATGTTGGCCTCCTTTTACCATGATATGCATGACTTTGTATACTGTGATGGGAGAGTGATTAGTATAGGGGTCACCCTTCTCCACATATGGGCCTAGGAGCACATTGTCGTGGTTGGACCAATTGTTCATATGGAAGATGTGGAGTTGGATGATCCAATTGTTTGGAGGTACAAAGGTGCCATCACTTTGCAGCACATAGGGCAGCTTGACATTCCTTACTAACATCGAGTGATCGATGATATGATAGTGTTTCGATGGCGACCATGGCTTCAAAAGTTGACATGGTATGATGATGTTCAACAAGTATTCTTTGCTTGACAAACCTAGTATATGCAGGGTCCATAGCATATCATGATAGAGAGGTACCTTCCCAATAGAGTTTCCAAATAGTTTGGTGAGAGGCAGGACATGCTTGATGATGCATATATAGCCATTTTGCTAGATCATTCTGAGAGAATACATGGGGACACATGATCCCAACTCACGAGGTTGTCGAGGGCTTTATACAGTTGGTTGTTAGGCCATAGGCCTATGATTAGGGACAAGAAAATGAATAGACTACACCTACACACGATGTATGGTTCGTACCCCCTCCTTGACTTATAGATCCAATAGGTATACCTCCATGAAGGAGGCTGAGAGGGAGGGGTGTAGGAAAAGGTCAAGGCCAACCATAGGATGGATAGGGCAGAGGGCTAGATGGTCGAGGTAGAGGATAGGAGGGACAGGATGGCCAACATCATGATGGACAGGTCCTGAGTGCACCACCATTGCATCAATAGCCACCTTAGTAGCCACTGATACAAAAACTACCACCACAACAACCATCATCAGGGCCAAATTCCTGTGGTGCATAGATATAGAAGTTGCAATAACAGTTGCAGGTGGTTACAGTTGAGTGAGATCAAACTCAACATCAGATATTGGTTGTCATAGCTCAGAGAGACTAGGCATGATAGTAGGTACAAGAAGTCACAACTAAGAGGGATCATGGGCATTAGCTCAGAAAGACCTCAGATATGTAGTTGGTACAAGAGGTTGGGCGATGCCAACAGTTAGAAGCTATGACAGCTGCAACACAGGGACAAAAAGGTTATGCACATTTATATAGAGAGGCTATGATAGAGGCTACGTATTATCGCATGTATTACCATCAGGATGTCCCTACAATGATGAGGAAGCCAAATTTCTCACAGAGTGGAGCACATCTCCGGGCTGAGGATCATCCATTTGAGAGAAAACCTGGAGAGGGGAGTAGCCATCAGGGCTAGCTTGCTTGTATAGACACTTTTTTTATTATTGCTCAATTCTTTATACAAATGTACATTCATGGGCTCCTTTTTATAGCCTCATGGATATTGTACTTTTGATTGATATACAGACATTGACTCAGATATTGTATTATGACAATCACCATTTTTTGATATATATACGAGATGATATGGATTCGATATGATGTGATGTGTTCATTTTATTTCATGCTTTTTGAATGTATGGATGCATTTAATGTTGATATGATGTGATATGCTTATATATATATATATTGATCATGTATGGATGCAACGTAATGGAGGTACTTCTTTTATTGAGGCGATATGCGTTATGTGATGATAATCTATGATATGAGATGCAATGATATGGAATGGATGCACTTCTTTTTGTGTACTTTTCTACACAATTTATGAGATGATGATGTATGCATATGGATGTATGTATGGATAATGCATATGTTCATGCTTATGATATCATTATGTGATGTATGTTTATGATATGTGTGCAACAATTTAAGATGCTTAGAATAACAAATCTATATTATTTAGCACAACTTAAATGATAATGATGTTGCAGTGAAATATGTTTTTTGTATTATGATATGCTGTGATGTATGCATGCTGATGATTTGTTGATGTAGGATGGATGCATTGATAATTTTGTTTTTGTTGACTGTCATGATACCAGGTTAGTGCGGAGAGAAGATAGAATAAACAAGATGATTAACCATTAATTTTGATGATTGATTCAAAAATTCCAACAAGTCTATGATCCATCGAGACTTTATTAGAAATGGTGATGATAAATGCATGATGATTTTCTCATATCTTTGTATTGGGATTTTCTATTGTTTCTTATTGTTTGATATAACACATAGACACGATGCATCAAGGTATTGATAACCAGGATGGTGTTGTATCTAGTGTAATAGACTTTGACTCTGCAAATAGATAGGATAGTTCTTGTTCACACCTTGACATATAGAAACCTCATTGGAATGTAGTTTAGTAGTTTATAATATATCAGACCAAAGCATATGCAATAGTCAACAATGTACTCCAAACAACTTCCCTACACAGCTAAGCAAGCATGTTCCAAGATTATTTTACAAGAATTCCCACAAGTACAACAAATGAAAGATAATGATTGATGTCCCATTCCTTTCTCTCTAAATCATTTTGATAGACATCATCGAGAGGTCCTCGGAATGGGTTATTAAGATAAATCACAAGAAGAAGATCAAAGACAAACAGTTAGCATTATCTATATCTCTTTCCAGTTTATTTTAGCTAAGGTGATTTCTGATGTTGATGCCCATCACAGGAAGGATGCATCCTAGGGAATGTTGATCAGATGTTTTGATTAGGATGAGATTTATGATAAGTCGTTGATACAAACTTCATTGACTCATGTACCTATGATCTAGGCTTTAGATTGACACTTAAGTTCTCACTTTACGACTTGCGATACTTTTTTTCTCTTTGTTTTTCCAAAGGTTGAAGATGATGGTTGATTTATTATGGATGGAGGTTTATTGCAGGTGAAATCAAAATGGGATGGGTGGTTTTGGATTTTTCTAGAATATTTTAATGTTTTTGGTATTTTGAAAATGTTTTAAGGTTGTTTTTGATCTTTTTTGAAAGTTTATGTGAATGTTTTGGTTCTTTTTTATTATTTGAGGTTTTTTTAGGGTTTTCTCCAAGATATTTGATGTTGTTTAGGTCTTTTAAATGTTTTCTAATGTTTTTTTATTTTATGAGTTTTCAATTTTTTTTGGGATTTTTTGAGATTTTGAATGTTTAAGGCTTTTCAATATTTGAATGTTTAGGGATTTTTGAGTTTCAACCTAACCTAAAAGACTATCCTAGGGGCCTTGGGGGCTGATCAAAGATGAGTCTTTCCTACGTTATACACACAGAGACCGCGTAGTTTGACTGACGACTTATTGAAGATGAGATATGAATAGTTGGTGGAATGTCAGTTCATTATGATTAACTCCTAAAGGACTGACCTAGGGTGTCTCGGGGGCACATCAATGATGGCCTTTCCTACATTCAAGCTCAGAGACTCGTAGTTCGATATGCTACTATTTTTGGATTTTTGATGTTTAACCTTTTTAGGGATTTTGATGTGTTTTGGATGTTTTGGATTTTGACTTTACAATTTTATGAATGTTTTTGGATTTTAGCTGTAGAAAAAATTGATGTTTTTGGATTTTTGGCTATACAATATTTTGAAAATATTTTTGGATTTTTTGAATTGCAATTTCCAATAACCTTAAGATATACAAGAACTCGACCCAATCCATAATGAATTTCCCCCGATGTGATGTGATAGACTACCTTGATATAGGCAAGACAAGCTAACCTTAGGAATATGCCAAGTAGTACTAAAGGGATATGATACTTCACAAGATCAAGCTATGAGATGGAATAAATAGGATGGATGAATGTGATGAATGGAATGATAAAGAGCCTAGGTAGATAGAGGTGCTTTATTTACGTGAGGCACCTATTTTCTAGGTTTTCACCAAGGTACTTTCCCAAAGCGCCACCAAAGTAGTTTTCACTATAGGAAAATTGTTTTTTCTTTACTATTTTCAATCCTTTTTCTCAATTTTTGGATTTTGAGCTTTTTTCAATTTTTTTGTATTTTTCAGATTTACACCCTTCAAGACTAGGCATAAAACTTTTTGAGATGCAAGTTGTTGGTTGGTTCTTGCAAAGGTTCACCTTCAGGTGTTGACAATTGATATGCTCCTAATCCATAACTTTTTGTGATGACAAAGGGATGTAACTAGTTATGATCAAACCTTCCTTTGTTGTCCTAATCTGGGAGATTTTTCTAATTTTTCTTTAGGACAAGATCCCCTACTTGGAAAGACCAACATTTGATCTTCTTGTTATAGCTCTGTTTTAGTCAGTTTTGATATACTTTTAGGTGATGAAGAGCATCAATACGATGCTCATCCAAGAATTTTAGCTCATTTATCTGAGATACTCTACACTCTTGATCAGTGATTAAGTTACATAGTGACACTTGCAGTGATAGAAGCTCGACCTCAATAGGCAAGATGGCTTCTGATCCATAGGACAAGGAGAAAGGGGTTGCACCTATAGGAGTGTGGATACTAGTTTGATAGGCCTAGAGGGTAGGATTTAACTATAGATGCTAGTCACAACCAACATCATTGACCATTTTCTTTAAGATCTTCAAAATGGTTTTGTTTGTAGCCTCAACTTGACCATTGCCCTGGGGGTAATACGGGGTAGAGAATCGGTGTTGGATGTTGAATTTTTGAAATAGTTTTTTCACATCCTTATTCTTGAAGGGTGTTCCATTTTCTGAGATAAGGGTTTTTGGAACACCATAAGGATAGATGAGGTAATTCAGGATAAACTTGGCAATTTTCTTCCCTATTATATAGGTCATAGGAATGGCTTCAACCCACTTGGTAAAGTACTCAGTGGCTGTTATGATAAACTTGTGGCCATTAGATGAGGTTGGGGTAATCTTTCTTATGAGGTCAAGCCCCCACTAATGGAAAGGCCAAGGTGTGACCATTGGTTGCAACTCCTGAGCCAGAGCATGAATCAAATCTCCATGTTGTTGACATTGGACACACTTCTGCACATACTAATGGGGGGCTTCTCTTTCCATGGTTGGCTAGTAGTACCCCGTCCTCAACAGTTTCTTAGCTAAAGTCATACTACTAGAATGGGAACCACATATGCCATTGTGTACTTCTATTAAAGTGGTCAAAGCTTCCTCTTGGTTAAGACATCGTAGTAATATCCCCTTGATGCTTCGTTGGTATAGGGTATCACCTAGGATTACCAATCAGGATTCCCTTTTAACAAAGGTCTTTTTAAGTTTGGAGGTGATATCGGATGGGAGAGTTCCTTTGCTTAGGTAGGTGAATATGTCATGATACCACAAGGATTCAGGACTAACAATGATGCACGTGAATTCAAATTTTGGGATTTCCAAAGTTGGTACAAGAAGTTGCTCTACCAAGAATTAACATTGAAGGACATTGTGTGGCATGTCTAATAATGACCCAATTGTTTCCATAGCATTTGTTGCTGAGTTGTTCATGCGAGGAATCTACCCAAAAGTTATATCTATGAAAAGGTCCTTGAGACTCTCTACCATATTCTTATAAGGAGTAAGGTTATCATCCTTAGTTTGTTAGTCATCATTGACTTGGTTGATAACCAATTGTGAGTCTCCATAGACTTTCATTTCTCATATTTGCCATTGAATTGATATCCTTAGACCTGTGATTAGGGCTTTGTACTTAGAAATATTATTAGTACACAAAAATGATAACCTATATACTTTGGGATGCAATCGCCTTGAGGGGTGATGAAAAAAATTCCCACCCCTGATCCATGTTGGGTGAATGATCCGTCAAAGTACATCTTCCACTGATTTGTTGTATTAACAAGGAATATTGATTCATTTGAGAATTCAGATATCAATGGATTCTTTGCATAGATATGTTCCTTTTCCAATTGGTTTGTGAGCACTTTCCCTTTGATTTCCTTATGCTCCACATACTCTATGTCAAATTCAGTCAAGGGCATTACCCATTTGGCCATTCGCCCAATGAGAGTTGCTTTGGATAACAAGTATTTCAATGGGTCAATCTTTACAATAAGTTTGATTTGATGTGATAACATGTAGTGTATGAATTTTTGTGAAGCAAAAACCAATGCTAGGCATGCTTTCTCAATGGATGAATAGTTCATTTCATAGCCCAGTAAGGTCTTGTTGATGTAGTAGATAGCTCTTTCCTTTCCATTTTCATCATGTTGTGCTAGAAGAGCACCTAGTGTTGTTGATGTTTCCGAGATATACAGGATCAATGGTTTGTTTGGTATCGGTGACATAAGCACTGGAGGTGTTAATATATAGTCCTTGATTTTTTGGAAAGCTTTATCACACTTCTCATTCGACTTGTAAGTTATTCCTTTGTGGAGAAGATGCGAGAAAGGGCAGATTTTTTCTGATAATTGTGCTATGAACCTCCTGATGGACTGCAATCTTCCTTGTAATCCTCTCATTTGCTTCAATATTTGTGGCGGTTCCATGTCTAAGATTGCTTTTACCTTTGTTGGATCAACTTCTATCCCTCTCTGTGAGACAATATAGCCAAGGAACTTTCATGATGTCCCCCCCAAAGACACATTTCTTTGGATTCAATTGTACCTTATATTCTTTGGGTCTATCGAAGATGGGTCCTAAGACTTGTATGTGCTCACTCCTTTTCTTTGACTTTCCAAAATATCATCCACATAGTCTTTAATTATTTTGTGGATCATGTCATGAAAGATGAGGGTCATTTCTCTCTGATAGGTTTCTCCTGCATTCTTTAGCCCAAATGGCATCATGTTCCAACAATATGTCCTTGTAAGAGAGGGGGAAAGACCACATCAAGGCCCCAGGTCATAGAGAGCCAAGAGTGGAAGGCTTCCCTAACTTACCTCACTCTAAAGGGATGTTTCAAATGAGGGACGAGAATGATGAGGACTATAAGGCCTTGCAATCACTCTATAGACCCAAACTATAGTATGGGTTAGGTGAGTTGGCTTTTTTGAGTTAGTTCTATACATCAGAGCTCTTAGTCTAAGGACGACAGTGCAGTTATGGGATGTCAGCGTGGTGTGTTGGCATCTCTTGGGCACGCTGGCTTCCGTACGACCAAAAAATGATAAACACAGAGAAACTGCCAAAAAGACCTACTAACATCGTAGCTAGTACAATCTAGATGGTAAGAAAAAAATGAGAAAGTATGTGAAGTAAATACTGAAATGATAAAGTAAATAAAATAGAACCAAGGTGAAAAAAAAAATCTCACAAAAGTGTCTGTTTACCAGCTAGCTCCAAATGCACGTCCTGCTACACACAAGAAAGAGGGAAAATTGTTGGGGGCTGTATAGGGGTCTACCTCAATTAGATCCCCATTTTGGTGTTTCCACCTCCACGGATAGCCAAGTTAGCAACGATGGAGAAATATATGATAAAGAAGTAGAAAAGGAGAAAAAGCAAGTAACACTACAAAATAGTAAAGAGCTACTCAACCAAATCGTAAAGGAGAGGAGTGAAAATGTTACCACCTCCACCAAGAGCTCACTAGCTAATGGAGGAGAAAAGAGGACTTGAACAATCACCACAACCTCAATTGTGGTGAAGGGAGGTGTTGTAAAACCTCAAGCCCCTGTTGCAATCGCTTGTTCCACACTTGCTTTATGAGTTGATGGAGTGTTGTTGATTTTGTTATGAAGTTCCAAAGTGTTGTTGAAGGTTGAGAATGTTTGAGAATGAGAATGAAATTTCTATAACTTGTGAAGAAGATTGCTAGAGGATAGAATGGAATGAGAATGAATGCATTTTAAAGAAGAATGAGGAAGAATAAGGCATCTTTGAGGTCGGTTGGTCAAAGAGGGATGTTACTATAGACACCTAAAAATGACCTAGGCTTGTGAGCACTATTTTACCACTTTTTGTCCTAGCATAATTATGACACTTTAATTATGTTACTAACCCATCTTCAACTATTAATTAAATAATTCACAATTATTTAATTAATTCAAGGTCTTCTATTCTTCCTGATTATTAAATAAATAAATCATATTTATTTAATGCATCACTAATTATCTAAAGTCAACTCATAATTAAATAAAGTTCTCATTTTATTTAATTAATCTTTGTCATTAATGTCCTCCTGATTATCAAATAAATATATTTTAATATATTTATTCAATATGTCACTAATTCCTAAATCCTCTCTTTTAATTAAATAGATTTGCTAATTTATTTAATTAATTAACCACCTCTTCTAAATTAAATAATTATTTTTAATTATTTAATTGTTGTATGTGACACTTCTTTATTTTTAAATAAAGCAATTTATTTAAAAATGTCTCACATAGTTAACAGATTCTTCTTTTAGTAATTAATGTCAAAAATAAATTCCTCCTTATCTCACAAAATCCAAATTTTGAACTAATTTAATTCAAAATGGAAATATTCTTCTACAAATCAAGTAATTTCTAAAATTACTGATTTTCTAAAATCCCATCTTCTTATCTTCTGATTTTTGCTAATTTCATCTCAACTGTCACATTTATCTTTGATTTAATTTATTTAATTAAATCTTATTCACACATTTGGGCATTTTTTCCTAACCCTAATTGAGAGTTGCCATTTTGAATCTTAACCATTGATTCTAGGGTATTTTCTCAATCTCTCATCTCATCCGTCCATTCAAAATGGCATTTTCTATAAAATGGCATTTTCCTCTCATTTTTGGAGGACATTAGACACATATACACACAGAGATATTACACATGGACACAATACACATTTTAGGCATTGACACCCTTGGATGTTTTGCATAGCAATTGCAACATTTGTTGTCTTTATTTGATTAGACATAGACATTTTAGACATTTTCAATCAGAGTCATAGGCATAGACATTTTCTCAAATCCTTCAAAGCTTGGTGTAGGACATAGATTAGTATTTTCAGATTGCTCGTATGTCAAATATGAGGGCAACACATCAACCAACAAGCTAGAAGGTGTTACAAAAGTGAAGCATGGAAGCCTTGATAATTTACAGGTATAATCATTCGTTGTTTACTTCCTTTGTGTTTTGTAATTATTTTGGGTTTTATTGTCTTCATTGATTTGCTAACCTTGAATCTAACCTAAAAATAACCCTCAGTTACATTGGTAAACCTGACGTGAGAAGAGAGTGCACTGTAAGGGGGAGCCTGTGCATCCAAGCTTATGAATTCACACACTACAGATATGCAGTTGGGGAAACCTACGTGAAATCTAGCGAATATTGTCCTGGCCTAACCTAGGATTGTACTTGTCTTATGTGTGCTTGCTTACATTCAAAACATTGTGCTTGTCAAGTGTTTGTTGGATTACTCAAACATTATACACAACATTCACAAATCTGGACACAAACAATCGACCTTAGACAACTCAGACTTTTCAACAAAACATCAAAAAACAATCTCAGTCCTCATTTTGAACTTAGACTTTGCATTATTCATCTTAGTCATCATTTTGAACCTAGACCTTGCATTTATAACATTAAGTCCTTAGTCAAACATCATCATCTTAGTCCTCAGTCGACATTTTGGCTTTGATCACCTTGTCATCTTACATCAATCATTTCCTTAGACAAACGTTATCATCACCTAGTCATTCTAGTCAACATTTTAGGAAACACAGTCTTGCATTTTCATCCTTATCAAAAATTCAAAAAACATAGGTTGTCATCATCCTCACATTTAGTTGTCATTCTCATCATCCTTATTTGAGCAAATAACACTTCTGACACAAACCAACATTGGAATTTTTCTGACCCATTTCACAACATGAAAATGCAACCTTTCATGAACATGCCATCTTCATCACGAAACCCTTCTAAACCATTGATACAAAGAGACCAAAATGAACGAGTATATGCAGAAGACTTAGAAGCTGCAACACAAAATCCTGATATAGTCTCCTTCGTAGAAAACTCAGTCTTACGCGACCCTCAAAGGTATCTAGCCATGATTTTGGACCAAGGGGCTAAGTTACCATGAGGCTTTGACACAAATACTTTGCCACCTCCATTCACAACAAACGTCCACTTATCACCCTTATCCTAACCTTGACAAGGGAAACCAACTATCCACTAATCCATACCGAGTCTCCACGTCATATGCTAGTCCTTCACCTATCAATCCCATCCAAGTCTACATGCCTTATCAACCATCTACCAACTCATGTCAAGTCCTCACATCATACCATATTGATCCCGTCCAAGTCTCCACATCCTATTTTAGTCAACCTTACACTAATCCAGCCCAAGACTCCATGGCATATCTAGTTGAAGTTCCCATATCACATCCTATGCCGTCACATCCTAATCCAGTCCAAGACTCCATGTCATATCCAGTCCAAGTCTCCACGACATACCCTAGTCCTTCACATACTAGTCCAATGCCAGTACCCATGTCATATCCTTGCCCTTCACATACTAGTCCCATCCAAGTCCCCACATCTTCTCCTAATCCTTTTCAAATCACCCCCTCACAAGCCACATATAGTCAAGAAAATTCTATCATTACTCAAAGGAACATCCCATCATCTAAACTTGAGGATACATGTCAAAATGAAAGCCCAAAGCATGACCTTATAATGTCACCCTCATGTCAAGAACAAGGTAGTCCATCCTATGACCCTATCTTAAACTCCATTCAAGGATTCCTTCAAGACAATCATGACATCCAAAGTACACCTACCATTGACCAAGAAGTCCAAACGATCCACTCCTTGACCTTTACGCCATTCATGATCAAACACTTGTCGAGCTTGTAAAGGCCTCGACTATTCACACTTCCCACAATGAGACACTTGCCTTCATGGGACACATAGACGATATTCCTCTAGAACAAGAATCTTCCACTAGGGACATGCTTGCATATGATCAAGTTATAGCTAAAATCATTGGACTCTATGACACTAAACATAATGATGGCTTTGACATTGCCTTGGAAGCACCAATAGAATCATCTGAACCTGACATGTCACATGATCAGATCAAAGATATCAGTCAGGAAGATGTCCAACATGACAATGAAGCTAAGACACTTTATCAACTAGGGTCATCTATCTTTGTCAGAGTAGGCTTTCTTGCAGACGAAAATATTACAAGTGACAGTATCCACATACCTAATGATGGGTTAGCATCTTTCTTTCAAAACAAAAAATACCCCATCACAAATAGAATCTGTCAAAGCATGCAATATCAAGACAAAGGACTAGGCATACACGAGCAAGGCATTCTAGAACCAATACAGCTTTAGGAAAATTATAGACATCAAGGTCTTGGGTATTCTTCAGTCAACAAATCAAATGATGTTAGTGGTACTTCCTCGATATTGGGGGCAACCTTGTCAGATACAAACATCAAAATGGAGTCCATGAGAAATCCTTGTCATAAGATTGCTGCCAACACCCCCTCCACCCGCACCATAAATCGTCATTTTCAACCTTCCCTTTCGAACCAACAAAAGAAAAAGTCATACAAATCAAAAGGTGAAAATAAAATGTCAAAGGCCATCGAATCAAACAAAAAGACAAGTGGACAAATGAAATTAAAATGGATCCCAAAGAAAAGTGGATCAAGCAAAGAAAATATGTCAAAAGAAAAATTCAATAAATATGTGGAGCCACAAGACAAGAGGACTCCCACATATAACACATGTCCACCTCCTTCAAAATGGTCATCAATCAAGGCATATAAAAGTGTTGGTTCCAAACACCATCCCTCCAAAATCCGTCATACACCATACCAAGTTTGGAGAATAAAAAGTGATTCATCCAAACATCCAAACAACATTTCCACATCTGCTATCATCTATCGTAATCCTACATCTCACCTAAAGTCCAAAATTTCCATGTCACAAATTCGTCACATCATGGCAGCAACTCTTTACCACAAGGACTCTTATGGAACTCTATTACGATGTGCGTATTCTGATAAGGACAACTCTAGTATTAGAAAGGACCACAATGACATCTATCAGTTGTATACAAGCGCTACGATCCTGGCATGACAACTACTTCAGATAGGACATTATTGGCATATCATGGCACCAGTCTCTACATCAGCATTGTCAATGCATTTAGAACAGTTAGTGGTCATCTAAAGCATCCAGGCTATCCAAAAAATTAGAAATACAAAACAAGAAAAAATTGAAAAATTAAAAAATCGTCACCCTGATGAAAACTTGGCAAACAGGCGTCTTGGTGACACCAAAAAAAATAAAAAAGTCAAGAAAATAGTAAAGAGAAAAATTTCATCCAATGGTGAAAACTTGCAAACAGGTGCCCTGGATAAGTACCATGATGAAAACTTGGAAAACAGGCGTCATGTGTAAAATAAATCGTCTATGTGGAATTTTATACTTGGGGGCAAGTCGTCTCATTTTCCCATCCCTTCCTCATGACATTGACCTCCATCTAAGCCCTATCATTTCTGTGCATTTTTCCCACTTACCTCGGTCTTGACATAAAATAGGCACACATAAGTCATGCTTTGGGAAAACTTTTGACAGGACTATCTTTTGGTCATACATTATCCGCGAAACATCATGTCATTGACCGTCATAGTCTTAGTGTCCTTATACGACAGTTCTTGAAAATTATATGACAATTCCATTAGTCTCATGTCTCTTGTCTTCTACCAAGGCCACCCCCTATCCTTTCATGCCTGTCACTTATCTTGGCTTTCCCTTGTCAAATGGTCTAAGGATAATCATCATCCCATCTAGTCCTAACCAAGTCATTCCAAATGCAACGAGTCTAATCCATACAAGCACATTATCCAAAATTTTACTTGACTGCATTCTTGGCCCGACTGTAGACCTCCATACTTTTGTCACATTATCGTCATCATCCTCATGTTGTTTTGGGATGCATCCTTCCCATGTCAAACAATGTTGTCATCACCTATCAATTGGTATTCAGCTTGACTAGGGGCATAATCATGTTTGTCCTTGGATTCTCATGTGTAGGCATTAGTCATATGCATTTGTCACGATCCTCTTAAACGCCAAAATCCAAAAAAATCATAAAATGTCCTAAAGAAAGACCAAAAACATCATAAAATGTCCTAAAGAAAGACCTAAAAATCATAAAACATCCTAAAGAAAACCACAACAAGATGTCAAACATAGAGTCATCTCTTCTCAAATCGGTCATGAAAATCAGTCAAGTCTTTGTTGTGTATTGAACTACATTGTCTCTACGCATTTGCTACGTAGGCAAGGCCATCAGTCGATGAGTCCCCAAGACATTAGGTCAGTCCTTTTAGGTTGGTCCAAATAAAATCATGGAATTTGTCACAATCGTCACATCGGTCAAATAATTCAGACATAGTCAAACTCAGACACAAGATAGTCATTTGAAATGTCAATGTCAAAATTGGTCAAAATCAGACAACACAGTCCAATCAATCATATAGTCAACATCATTCAACTTTCCAAAACATATTAGTCAAAACAATGTCAGTCTCGTCACTCTTTGGTCCTCTTCAAGATGTGTCCTCAGATTTGGACCTCTTCAAAATGTCCTTTGCCTTTTTTAGGATGTGTCCTTCCTAACAATAGGCCTTGTCAAACTGTCAACACCGTCAAATTGGTAAAACTCTTAAACTATCCAAACTGTCAAACCAACAAGAAATCAATCTTTGGCAAACAAACATTGACAAACAAAATAAAATGGTTGTTAATCTTTATGGTCTATCTTGTCTTATATTTTGACTATTTTGGCTATTTTGTCTTATATTTTTACTGTCTTGTCTTTTTGGTCATGTTACTAGCTATCTCGAGGATGTCCCATGAAGGATTTAGAGGTGTGATGACGTCTCCTAGCCTATTTTATTTTCTTTGACTGTTGTTTGTGGATTGTCTCAACAAAAAGACTGGGGCAACATGACCCTAGTATGAGTTAGGACATTCCTTGTCCGTGACTGTCTGTTTTTCAAATGGACGACCTTGCACACCTTGGTCTACATCATATCATGGTGTTTTTTGTCCATTTGTGTCATTTTATCACCCAATGATGATTAAGAGCAATAAATATTAAAGTCCTATGGCAATGTTTTGAAAGATTTGGTCTAGGAACTAACATGCATCTTCTTTAGTCTTGTCATCTTCTCTCACTCATCTCATATAGGCATTGCATCCATATCATCATCCATATCGATTGCACTAACATTTCTTTGTCTCTTCATATTCTAGTCTTCTCGTTCATTTTGAGAGCACACCTGTGATTTTAGAACCCGTCTGTCCTGTCAAGGGGGAATACCGCTACCCTCCTCATTGTTCTTCCTCATCTTATTTTGCATTGGGGCATGACTTTGAATTATTTTCTTTGTCACAACGCGACAAGCGACATTATGACAAAGAGGGGAAAATGTAGACACCTAAAAATGACCTAGGCCTGTGAGCACTATTTTACCACTTTTTGTCCTAGCATAATTATGACACTTTAATTATGTTCCTAACCCATCTTCAACTATTAATTAAATAATTCACAATTATTTAATTAATTCAGGGTCTTCTATTCTTCCTGATTATTAAATAAATAAATCATATTTATTTAATGCATCACTAATTATCTAAAGTCAACTCATAATTAAATAAAGTTCTCATTTTATTTAATTAATCTTTGTCATTAATGTCCTCCTGATTATCAAATAAATATATTTTAATATATTTATTCAATATGTCACTAATTCCTAAATCCTCTCTTTTAATTAAATAGATTTGCTAATTTATTTAATTAATTAACCACTTCTTCTAAATTAAATAATTATTTTTAATTATTTAATTGTTGTATGTGACACTTCTTTATTTTTAAATAAAGCAATTTATTTAAAAATGTCTCACATAGTTAACTGATTCTTCTTTTAGTAATTAATTTCAAAAATTAATTCCTCTTTATCTCACAAAATCCAAATTTTGAATTAATTTAATTCAAAATGGAAATATTCTTCTACAAATCAAGTAATTTCTAAAATTACTGATTTTCTAAAATCCCATCTTCTTATCTTCTGATTTTTGCTAATTTCATCTCAACTGTCACATTTATCTTTGATTTAATTTATTTAATTAAATCTTATTCACACATTTAGGAATTTTTCCCTAACCCTAATTGCGAGTTGCCATTTTGAATCTTAACCATTGATTCTAGGGTATTTTCTCAATCTCTCATCTCATCCGTCCGTTCAAAATGACATTTTCTATAAAATACCATTTTCCCCTCATTTTTGGAGGACATTAGACACATATACACACAGAGATATTACACATGAACACAATACACATTTTAGGCATTGACACCCTTGGATGTTTTGCATAGCAATTGCAGCATTTGCTGTCTCTATTTGATTAGACATAGAAATTTTATACATTTTCAATCAGAATCATAGGCATAGAAATTTTCTCAAATCCTTCAAAGCTTGGTGTAGGACATATATTAGTATTTTCATATTGCTCGTATGTCAAATATGAGGGCAACACATCAAACAACAAGCTAGAAGGTGTTACAAAAGTGAAGCATGGAATCCTCGGTGGTTTATAGGTATAATCATTCGTTGTTTACTTCCTTTGTGTTTTGTAATTATTTTGGGTTTTATTGTCTTCATTGATTTGCTAACCTTGAATCTAACCTAAAAATAACCCTCAGTTACAGTTACAAATAGACCCCAATGGGAAGTGTAACACCTTTTCTAGCTTCAAATGTAGGAATATGTTAGGGACATAAGTGCGCTGCGCAAACATCTGCATGTCGCACACGCATCTCCTATAGATATTCATCTATTGACGCAAAAGAAAGATGCCAAATGGAACAAAGGTAGCGGGTTGATGTGGAATTTCACCTTCAGATTTGGTTTTCTAAGGTGAGGAAGTATAAAAGGTGAATTTTCTTAAGGAGTGAAAATTCATGCTTATACATTTTTCCCCCACTTTAGTGAGTGTGAATACTGATGAGTGCTTCAGTAAAGTAAATCAGAAAGGTAGTAGGGTTAGAAATGTATACCTGAATCGTCAAGGAAGCAAATTGCAATTTGGTGAACTCAAGAGCGCAGGACAAGCAAAGGACTTCATAGCCCCACAAAACTATGAAGTTGTAGAATAAAAGCGTCTTACAGGCCCGCATACCTGTAAGGAGGTGACCTCCAAGATCTCTCACATAAAGGAATCCCTAATAAGTAAGCACCTCATAGACCCGCAGACCTACAAGGAAGGTGTCCTCCAAGATCGATCACATGAAGGATACTTAGAAAAGTGCCTTATAGACCCGTAGGCCTACAAGGAAGGTGTACTCCAAGATCTCTCACATGAAGGATACCTTAATAAAGCACCCTACAGACCTGCAAATTTGTAGGGAAGGCATCCTCCAAGATCTCTCACATGAAGGAAAGCCAAAGAAAGCACCCTACAAACCCACAAACCTGCAGGGGAGTCACCCCCAAGATCTCTCACATGGAGGAAGCTCAGAAGAAGCACCCTACAGGCCCATAGACCTACAGGGAGGTATCCCCCAAGATATCTCACATGGAGGAAACCCATAGAGGGGGACTCCATAGAGTAGGAAAATGGCCTCACAGGTGTACCTGCAAAGTGACATGTCTACCCACAGATAAAATATGTCTAAAAGCGGCCACGTAGGCAAGTAAGCCGATAGTCATGCAGACCGTCGACATATTGAAAAGATTTCAAAGGGGTCCCTTGGGAACCCAGTGTGAAGAAAGGGGTCCACTCAAGGGACACACTTTTTGAAAGTGCGAAAGAGATGTTTCTTTCTCAAATTGATTCGTCATCAAGGAATCCTTTTGAAAGATGTTCACTTCATCAAGGAATTTGAAAGGAAGAAAAATGCCCCCTCACAAGGGGAAGATCAAAGCTACTCCCTCCTTGGAGGAAGGTTCTCAAGTTATTTCTTTATGAACCCATGATGAAGGAAATATGTTCCATTAGGGTTTCAAGTCAAGAATGTGATTATTTAAAAAGGAGTTTGTGAAGATTCTCAAGAAAAGGATTCGTTGGTAACAAATGCATTTTCTTAAAATTTAAGTATCATAGAAGTGGCGTTGTCACACATGAGCGAGAAAACTCAAGCAAAGAAGAGAGAAAGATTAGAAAAGAGAAAAAGAGAAATGAAGATAAACACAGGGCACAGGGGTAGCCTAATATTTCAGGGTCAAAACTGCTCATAAATATATATTATAATAATAGTATATAAAATGAACTATCATCAACCCCCTACTATATCAAACCATGTGAAGCATGCATGAGAAGACAAAGTAAAAATAAAAAGATTGGGTCAACAAGGAAGGGAATCCTAAATGCACCAACGCTTTGCATCGTCCCCAATTTGTTTAAAATCAAGTCACAAATATGGAAGAATGATGATACACATAGAAGAAGGTTTACGACACAAAAACCATGCCTGTATCTAAGCACCAACAAGGGAAACAAGAGTCATCCATGAACATATAGCATGATCATGGGGGAACACATCATGACACACACACATATAATCTAAAGATAAATAAGGGGCCTCCCCCTAACACTAATTGACTAAGAGGTTGTCCGCTTTCCATTCTAGATCATCGTAGGGGGAAGGAGGATGAGGATGCAATGGTGGAATTTTAAGAGGAGTATTTAACCCCCCCATAACAAGGGTTAAGGAAGGACACACGAGGTCTCCTTCATTTAGCTCTTATGGAGCTAAGGTTGAAAATTTAATGAAAATCGCTGACAAGGCCAAAAATTCATCTAGAGAGTTCAATGTGCACTTTACAAGAGTGCCATGTTTCACCTCAACAAATGGAGAAGGTTGTGCCTGAGATTCATTGCTAGGATCACTGAGTGATTTGGGAGTAGTGACGAACTCATGGGAAGTCGAGACTGGTTCTATTACTAAAATAGAACAAGTAAGCATAGGACTACCTTTCAAGTAAGGTGGACTCCTCTTATGTCTTTCATTGCTAGAAGGATCACTCTCCACCTTCTGCTCCATTATGGGACGTGAAATCCCCACACACGAGGCAAGAGGTGTAGAGGAAGAGGCAGAGGAGGAAGAGAAAACACAGTAGATACCACCAAAGTATTTTTCATATCTATGGGTTTCAAGAAAGGTGGGACATCCAAAAGGGACATCAACAAAGGTTGCTCCACCGAAGGAGTGATGAATACCTGCACCTTCTTATGGTCAGGAACATTTGTACTCATAGCAGAAGTCGGAAGTGATGCGGAGCTAGATTGAATGGAAGCAGAGGGGAGGAGAGAGGAGGACATGGTAGGAGGCCCCGATACAAGGCTGGTTGTCTCTTCTTCCTTCCTTTGTAGGGCGGCCTACTCAGCTGCAAGAGCCTTTCATCGACACTTGCGCTCATTCACAAGGAATTTTCTACGACTCTTTGAGCTAGAGACTGGAGGTTGTGAAGGAACAAAAGGCTCTTTCTCAGCCATGGGAGTGTCCTCCAAAACTATTTCCAGTGGAGGGATAGGCTCCTAAATGGGAGTAGGAGGAACAAGTTGAGAACCAGCAGAGGGAGTCAGCTCTAATGTCTCGGCAGCTGGCCTCTTCCCGTTTACTGCTTTGGGAGAAAAAGTCGTAGGAGGCTGTAGAGGTTGAGACATAGAAGATTCCCCATGGGGGCCTTTTTTTCTGCCATACCGAATGGGCCTAGGCTCAGTGGGAAAGACATGAAGCTCAAACACAGGACACTTAGGCCTTCACCAAGTGGGCACCATAGGGTTCTCCCAAAAATGCAGAGCAAAATATGAAGGCATCATAGTGGGGCGAGAGGAAGCATCAAGCTGAACAGGGGAAGAGGAAGAATGAAGATCTTGGGATTGATTCTCTTCTTCCCTTCTATGTGCCTTAGTGACATCATTGTTAGCTTTTAAGCAAGCCCTATGTGAAATAACATAAGGTGATGGAGGGTGTCTCACTTTTGGCCTTAAACGTCCTTTCTTATAATTTTGATACATTTGGTAAAAGAGGTCCTTCCTAAGCAAGAGAGGACCAATGGGCATAGGCCAAGAGTAGTCCTAGGAGTAGCTATCACAGACAACCAGTGGTTTATAACTGGTGTCATGAATTACATGCACAAAACCCTCATAGATAAGTTTTAAACACTTATGCATGACTGAGGGTACTGCATTCATAGCTACTAACCAAGGTATACCCAACTTCACTCTAAAGAGTTCAGACCCAGGGATTATGTCGAACAAAAGCTTCACTAATTTAGGTCCAACCAAAATCGACAAGATGATACTACCCAAAGGAGCTACAAAAAGTTTGTCATGTGTGCAGATGGTGCTCATAGGTGCATCGTACCCATCTTTGTGTAAAAAGTTGATTAGCATGGTCTCCTCAGTTATAATGTTCACTTGAGATGTTAGATCAATGAGAGCACCTGCTACGATGTTTCTGTTGATTCATGTAGAGATGTAGAGAGGAGATGGTTCCCTATTAAAACCCATCGACAAGTCCTGTGAGGTGAAGGTTATGCTGATACCACTGCTCACAGGCTGCGTAGAGGGGATAGGTTGATGCAGGAAAGAGGCCATCACATAAATGACACTTTATCGAGACTCTCCAAAGGTTGCAAAGTAGGATAGTGACCCAATTAAGGTTTCATTACACAACACTTTCAGATCCTTCCAACTACGCCTACTAGGGGTTGCAGGTTGGGTTGTAAGGCAAAGACCTCATAACACTCACACCTACAACACTCCTAGAATACAAGGAAAGGAGCTTTCAATATCACAAAACAAAACCAAAATGGTTCATGTCAGGCTCACTAAAAATGCAAGAGAGGGGGACCAACCACGTCAAGGCCCCAGGTCACAGAGATCTAAGAGTGGAATTCTGCCCTAACTTACCTCATTCTAAAGGGATGTTTCGAATGAGGGACGAGAATGATGAGGACTATAAGGTCCTACAATCACTCTACGGACTCAGACTATAGTTTGGGCTAGGTGAGCTGGCTTTTTAGAGTCAATTCTATGCCTCAGATATCTCTCTATCCAAGGATGGCAGCGTAGTTCTAGGATATCAATGCGACGCACTAGCGTCCATACGACCAGAAAACAATAAACATAGAGAAATTGCCAAAAAGACCTACTAATAGCCTAGCTAGTACAATCTAGATGGTAAGAATAGAACGAGAAAGTATGTGAAGTAAATACTAAAATGATAAAGTAAATAAACTAGAACCAAGGTGACAAAAACAATCTCACAAAAGTTATCGTTCAATAGCTAGCTCCAAATGCACGTCCTCCTACACACAAGAAAGAGGGAAAATTGTTGGGGGTTGTATAGAGATCTGCCTCAGTTAGACCCCCATTTTGGTGTTTCCACCTCCACATAAAGCCAAGATAGCAACGATGGAGAAATATACAATAAAGAAGTAGAGAAGGAGAAAAAGCAAGTAACACTACAAAATAGTAAAGAGCTACTCAACCGAATTGTAAAGGAGAGGAGTGAAAATGTTACCACCTCCACCAAGAGCTCACTAACTAATGGAGGAGAAAAGAGGACTTGAACAATCACCATAGCCTTAACTGTGATGAAGGGAGGTGTTGCAAAACCTCAAGCCCTTGGTGCAATGGCTTGTTCCACTCTTATGTTATGGAGCTAATGGAGTGTTGTTGCTGCTATTATGAAGTGCCAAAGTGTTGTTGAAGGCTAAGAATGCTTGAGAATGAGAATGAAATTGCTATAACTTGTGAATAAGATTGATAGAGGATGGAATGGAATGAGAATGAATGCATTTGAAGGAAGAATGAGGAAGAATAAGGCATCTTCGGGGTCGGTTGGTCAAAGAGGGACTTTATAAGCTGACCCCAATGGGAAGTGTAATGCCTCTGCCAGCTTTAGACACATGAATCTATTAGGGACGTAAGCACGTTGTACGGATGTTTGCACATCGTGCGTGCATCTCCAACAGATATTCATCTACCGACACAAAAGATAGATGCCAAATGGAATGAAGGCAGCGGGTTGATGTGGAATTTTGCCTTCGGATTTGGTTTTCTAAGGTGAGGAAGTGTAAAAGGGGAATTTTCTTAAGGGGTGAAAATTCACACCTATACAGTCCCCCATGGACAAGTAAATGCAATTTTGTGTTGATTCTCCTCGGCGATCATGATTTTATTATAGCTTGAAAAACCATCCATGAGTGATAGCATTTCATGCACAACTGTTAAGTCTACTATGATGTCAATGTTTAGAAGAGGGAAATCATCCTCAGGCATGCCTTGTTCAAGTCTCTAGAATTATTATAGATTATGATGCCCCTAGTGGGTTTGGAGACTGGTACAAGGTTTCAAACCCACTCAGGATAATCTATTGATTAGATGAATCCAATGTCAAGAATCTTTTGTAACTCAAGTTTGACCAAGAGTGCTATCTGAGGGTGCCTTTTCCTTAACTTTCGCTTCACTGGTTTGGCTTCAGGATAGACTGCTAGATGATGCACAACTACATCTAGATCGAGCCCTAGCATATTCATGTATGACCATGCAAAGTTAGCTCTTCACTCTTTCAGGAATGCTGCTAGGTTCTTTTGTTCTTCATCCAACAAGGATTCGGTGTAGAAAGTGATCTTGGGTGCTTCTTTTGTTCCTATGTTGACTGGAGTGGCCTTTTCTGCTAACATTGTAGACTTCTTGATCTGTGTAGGATCTAGACTAGATTGCAGTTTAAATGCTTAACTTTTACAATGCTTTACAATGATTATTTCAAGTTAATTAAAACGAAATTAACTTAAGGAAATAACATAAAGAACGTAATCAAGGTGATTATAACAGAATGAAAAGAAATGAGAGACAGAAAGAGAGAGAAGAAGAGAAGTGCAAACAACGCTTGATAACGGAGTTCGTCACAGAATGTGACTACGTCTCCGGGTCCACTCCAACAGAGAGACCGATCCGATTAACTCCAAAATCGATTACAATGATGCACCAAGACCATCAGTTCGGCAGCATAACAGGGCTCCGACATTCAACAATGGCTTGAAAATTCTTCAACAAGACCTCTCTCTTCCGTGTTGCCTCAGCGTCAAGACTTCATCACCTGAAAAAAAACTTGATTCAAATCTCACCTCAAGCCCCCTTTAAATACATAAAATTTGCTCAAATTGGCCTTTAACCAATTGATTTGAGAATATTTCCCAAATCCCCCTAAAAACAACTAAATCTCCCAAATTTTACATTTGGATTTTAATAATCTCCCTTATCTCTCCAAAATCTTTTAAAAATATCCCTTTATAATATTCAAAAATCCCCTTAAAATAATTTAAGCCCTTCCATTTAACATTATTCGGGCTTAGGAGATTTAATTAGTTTTGATTTAATCCTTTAAAAGGATTATAGGTTTGCTTTTAATTTAAAATTAGGGGAGTTTGTTTAAATTCTAAGGCATTCGGTTTTGGTAATTTATCAAAAATACCGACGCCATACATTTATCAAAACCGTTTAGTGGCTTAGTGGTCGCTATGTGTTTTGAAGCCCGGCCGGTGCGGGGTTCCAAACCCTCGCTGTCCGTTTTAAAAACAAATTTAAACGAACACATAACAAAACCAACGGCTACCAAGTATAGATAACGGAAAAAGCCTCGGCGGATTGGTTACCCAGAGAATTCGCGCGTGAGTGGTTACGAGGTCGAGTCCCATACCAACCGATGCCGAAGATTTTGCTCAACAATATAACAAAAGCCGTCACCAACACAGGAACCAAGCGCAGCCACGTGTCATCAATTGACTGGCCCCTGAAAACACGTCAACGCTGACTATGGTGCTGACATGTCGATGACGTCGATGCCGACCCGGATGCCAACGTGTCTGCCACTGGACTATATTTCCTGCCAACTCATCATGCCACGTGTCCAAACCTGATTCGCCAGACATGCTGACTGGACTGCTGACGATGCCGCCACGTGGATGCTGACTGAGTGATGACGAGGCGTACGGACTGCCACGTGTCGCGATATGATTGGTTCCGTACAACTCTGACAGGGAAGCCATGTGTCAGAATTTGGTTCGGCCACTTCATCGTCCGTATAGTACGGAATGCTGACGTCAGCATCCGTACGGTCCACCTCAACAAGTCAACTGCAAACTTTGACCGCTGATAA
>VDFB02255407.1:0-148273 GCA_007258455.2 Sequoia sempervirens | reverse complement strand
CATTATATTTACTTTCTAAATCATTTGATTGTAGCCATTGCAAGGTTACTTGGAATTGGGGTCATCTTGGCAAACTAAAAGTATAAATGGAATTATATTACTTGAGATTTATCAGAAAAGATCAGAAAAATAAAAAAATGTTGAATATATTCTTAAAAACAGGGAAAAAACAATGCTTTTCTATTGAGTGCAGCCCAAAACAATTTTTATTTTTTTCTTTTTAAAAACCATAGTGAGTGTTTCGGAGTGGCAGCTCCCTATAGGATCGAGTAGTAGCACCCAAGCCCAAATTAAGGCCTTTGAGGCCACATTAACCTTTATGTTGCATGCCATTTCCCCTAATTTAATTACTTTTAACCAAGCTCCAAATATTTTTTTTCATTTTCAATTTGTTTATGTTTCAATGTTCATTTATTCAGTGGCTGCAGGAGATGTTTTGGTATCCTTGGGAGGATCAAGGGACATCTAGACATCCCTTGATGTTTCCCTAGAGGGGAATGCCCCTGCCCCAGGGTATCCTGAAGACAGATGCCTATGGGGACCTTGATTCGGGGTACATTGTTCCCACCTCGCTGCACAGGGATGTCTTCATTATGGGGAACAACCCAAATATCTTGGGGACGTGTCCCCATGGTACAGTGATCATAAATGAGCTTGACAAATCCAATCCATAACTAAATGGAGGATTGTCTCTGATATATTGTCTTATTATATTTGGTTTATTCAACAAACTAAAATAATATCTGGTATCTAGGAAACGTTTATGCGCATTGAAACGTTGTTTTCTATATTGCTTTTTGATGCATTCTACTGTGAATATTTCATACCCCAAATTCTTCTCCCTAAATATAGAAGGAATCAGTTGGAAAGTCTCTCTTAAATTATTTTATCTTTTGTATGTTCTGTACTTGTTAGATTGTCTATATTTATTTCTCCTAATATATCAATTGTTGCAGGGTTGGCAAGAACGGCCAGTCTTTGGAAAGATAAGGTATATGAATTATGCAGGCTGCAAACGGAAATTTAATGTTGATGGATACATTATGTATGTGAACCAACTTATAACTGAAATCAAGAAGAAAAAACTAGCTATGTAAGTTGCCTCTACAAGTTTAGCATCTCCAACATAAGTTGTATTGGAGGTGGCTTTTTTGGACTCCTCGTCACACAAAAAACAACTTAAAGAAATCTTGTGATTTGTAATTTGGGGTCAATACATCCCCTATGAGGTTGCTCCAACTCTAAGAATGTACAATGGAGATCATTTAATATAATATTAAGTCGAGGAAGTTGTTGAGTTCCCAAACACTACTAACATTTTCTATGTGAGATTATGATGTCTTTCTTCACTTTGCTCTACATATTTAATGACAAATGTTTGCATTTTCCAACAAGTTGGTAGTTTAGTAATATTTGTTAATGTTTCAAGCAGATGCATTGTTGGGTATTTGTCATAGTTTTGTATCATGATTGACTCAATATTTTCAATGCAGTTAGTCCTGTTAAGCCCCCATTTCATGTTATAATATAAAGTTTTATAACTCAAATCCTAGGTCATTTATGTACGTCTCATTTATGATTATGAAAAAGGCAACATTTGTAGAAGCTTAGGAGTTGCATGAAGTTTGTTGAAGTCTGAAGACATAACAAAAACTACTCATTGAATTAAGGACTTTATCCTAGGGAACATCTTGTTCTTTGGGTCTACATTTTTTCTATTATTGATACGAGGTCATGGAAAGATGTGTACAGATATTAGGTTTAAACTATACATTTTTATCACCTTTTTATTTCTGTTATCAATTTTGTGACACTTCCTATTGGCAGCATGTACTTTCTGCTTATTTTTTCGATTCATTTTCAATAAGCCTTAGAGCATAATAAAAATAAGTGATGCATTTATTGCCTATTTTTATCCATAAAGAATATGGAGTTTTTTTGAAGATTGGGTGTTGTGGCCCATAGAACTATCTTTTTCACTCAACAAGGACTTGTTACTAAGTATTATATGAGTAAAGGCGTATGATTAACTGTAATGTCGTAAATTTGCACCCCTTGCAATTTCACATACATCTTTGCATCCGCTTTAGTGTCCACTCCCTTAGCATCTTGTGTAGGCTCATTTTAGCCCCTGCATCAGCCTTTTTCCCTATCAGGATGCTCAACACCCCTTTTACCCTTTGCGTGTCAGCGTTGCATCAAACTTTGTGCCTTTCTCATTTGCATCGTTTTGTAGCATGACGTTTCCGGGCACTAGTGCACTGCGTGGACGTCCGCGCACCACACTAGCGTCCTGCGACATTTCAATGTTCAAATGACAGTTTTCGTGCATGTTTGCCACTTGTCATCTCCCTTGGTCGGTGGTAACGGCTCAAGATGCCTTGTAACCACCCAAGAAGCTTCTTTTCCTTCCTTAAATGCTATCTTTTCACTTCATTTGCAACTCTCTTCTACTTCTAGCTTCCCTCCTAACTTCTCTTCTTCTCCCTTCTTGCTCTTGCTGACACAACTCTCTTGTTTGTTACAACAACCTTCTACAACACTTTTAAGCCCTCTTGGCTTCTCTCTTTGCAACACTCTCAAGCTCTTACAACACCCTCTCCGACACTCTTGGCTCTTGCAGCTCCATTTCTCTCTCTATTTGGCTTCCCTAAGCCTCGCAACTTCATCATCCTTATCTCATGCTTGTAAGCATCTTGGAATTCCATATCCCCTACTACTGCATCTCTACTTTGTGATACGGGTTGTCCTCCTCAAGCGGGGATTGCTTTTATCACCTACATTTTGTGATATAGGTTATCCTCAAGCGAGGTTTGCTTTTATCACATTACATTTGCTTACTTCTCATTTCTCTTTATCTATCTGGCTGTCCGTGGAGGTAGGAACACCAAAACGGGGGTTTGACTGAGGCAAACCCCTATACATCCCCAACACTTTCCCTAGATATTATGCATGCAGGTATTGAAGACATTCACGTGTTGGAGGCTTCATCACTTGCATGGTTGTGAAAATTTCTTTTCTTTCTTCTCCCCATCTTTATCATTTCTATTTCACTTTATTTTGGTTCTATTACATTCTGCTACTTTATCGCATTCTATCAGTTCTTAGCAATCAAATTGCTAGTAGCCACTTTGCTATTTTCTATGACAAACTTGCTTTTTGGTTTGTACGAGACGCTAGTGCGCTTCTGAGACGCCAACGCATCACACTGTCATCCGTATTTTGCGCTGCCATCCTTTGGCCGAGAGCTTGTCAGTTTGTCCAGAAAATCTTCATGACTTGCTCTTTCTGATTCTAGAACTCTCGCACTATTCGTGAGGTAGTTTAGGGCAGTTCGTCCCATGAGGCTCTCTAAATGAAGAGAACTCGTGAGTAGCAAATCCCCCTTCTCTACATTTTGGTGAACCCGACATGGAGAGGGTATTTTTCAAAAAAACTAGGAATTTATTTACCCCTACTTGGTAGAGTCTTAACTTTTGACTCGATGCTCAAAATTTAGAACCGTTTATCAAATATTAGGGACCGACACAAGTTCCAACCTCAAATTCTGCTCCAAAGACCTCTAAAAACACAAATTACTAGAACCTAGAAAATACCAAAAAATTTGAAAATCTAGATTTTTGTTTTTTCTTAGTTCTATCACGCCAAAATGAATTTAATATCTTCTTTTATTAGTTCAATATCTAATTTTGTTTAAAATATTAATGATGTTCCATTTCATGCATGTGATTGTGACTTGGCTTTGCCCATGTCACTTTGTATTTTTGATCTTTCTCATGAGAGTCCTCTTGCTTCAGAGGATATCTTGTTGCAAGAAGATGAAATCATTGATACCTTTCTTAATGTTACTCTACCTTCTTTTCATTCCAATGCACTCTCTTCTAGAGACGTTGCGTTGGTGAATGATGAATCTCATCTTTGTTTTGATGCACTCTCTTCTGGAGATGATGCATTAGTGAATGATGAACCTCCTTCCACATCCGATCCTCCTTGAATCGATGTTGAGAATATGTCTTCAAATAATTATTCCACTAGTTGTGATGAGTCTGTAAATATAATTTGTCTCTGCCACCCTTCAAACGCCCAAGAGACCTGTTATTTATTTGACTCCAACTAGTCCTCTTGAAAGGGTTTGTTTTATTAATGGTGTTCCATTTGATGGTGATTCTCTTGATCTTTCTAAGGCTCCCTCTTATAGAGCGGTAGCCCATACTTATAAGAATAGAATGAATAAACAACCAAGCCTTCTTCAAGCTCCTAAATCTACAACTGAAGCACCCAATGATTACGATCTTGTTGAGGAACTTTGTGTTACTCCGACTAAGATCTCACTGTGGGACTTGCTTCAGTCTACTTCGGTTTTTCAAGGTATGCTTCAGGAAGCCTTGTAGAAGATTCTCTTGCCTGCCTCCACTAGGCCGATGGATGCTAATGTTAGCTCATATTCGTGTGGAATTGACGAACATTACGTTCTATCTGCAGGAGCTCTCGTCTCGGGAAGTGTAGAAGCAAGCGAACCTTTTAATGATCATAGTTAATGTTAATAAAATTGGCATTAGACGTACTCTCATTGACATTGGTTCGACACTCAATGTATGTAGCATTGATCTATTGCCTAAGATTAATATTGATTCATCTTCTCTCAATGCTTCTCCTGTTGTCATTCATGGGTTCGATAGTGTTGGTCGACAAGCCCTAGGCACAATAGTCTTGCCTTTGAGGTTGGGACCCGTTACCATACCTACCCTTGTATATGTTATAGCAGAAAAGCTACCATATAACCTTCTTCTTGGTAGACTGTGGATTCATGCTATGGGTGCAGTCCTATCTACCTTGCATAAATCTATTAAGTTCATTTGCAATAATCGAGTAGTCATAGTCAAGGCTGACCTTGATGCTATGCACCTATGTGAGATGGCAACCGTCGGCCAGGCTTCGGTTGTGCCTACTCTTATTCCTTCAGTGTCTTCCAATGTGTTGATGTTTACTCCAACAATACCTACTACAAAGGATACTCTTGAGATAGATGTTCCTGAAGAAGATCCTTCTGAAGTAAGAAATCCTAAGCCTAATCCTTCCTCTTCTCAAGAAAATGCATGTTTTGGTGATGATTGGGATTCTTTAGAATTTACAGAATTATTACACCCAAACCAAATTTTTTGCTTCATTAAGGCATTTTGCTTAAAAGAGTCTAAACCTAGTTAAAATGATGTCAAAACACAGTTTTTGGGCAAATCAAGTATGGACTTTGTGTCAGTTTGAAGTCTGGAGGATATTGGTAAAATTTGAAAAAATTGAAAATTAGGGTTTTCAAGTTGTTTTAGGCCATGAAACCCTAAAAATAGAAACTTGTCAGAATGGACTAAAAATTGTTTTGATTGGCTTATTTTGCTTCACAATCACAATGGTGAAGTTAGTTTTAGTTAAAACTCAGTTTAAGTCTGGTGGGTAGTTTTCACTTTTTTAGATGGAAAGTTAGGATTTCTGAAGTCGTCAATAATAGATGGCTAGAGACCAGGTGTTGAAATCTATGCCTAAAACGCTCAAATGAAGAATTTGTGGCGAGATAAGTGCAAAACAATGCTTCGTCTCAGAGGAGTTTTTTTCATCGGGATGAAAATCATCAAAAAATTTCTAACTCTAGAGCATTAGAGCCCCTCTTAGCTGGGGGCGCCCTAGATTTTGAAGGCCAAGATTTCAGTTTTGAGGTTTGTCACTTCCAAGAAGACTTGTTAGGAATACTGTCAACTTCGCGATGAGCTATCCAACCAGCCTGAAAGATATGTCTAGCACTAGATACGACAGATTTGAGTGAGAAACAAGGAAGATTGAAAAATGACTAACACTGGAAGGAAAAGCGCAACTTTTCCAAAGGGCGCCCATCTTTCTGAAGGATCAGATGAAGGATTCTGGCCAAATGACACCTGGGATGTTTGTCTCACATTTGATTAGGCTTCGCAACGCATTTGTCAACGGGTGAATCTAAGTTGTTGAACTGTCGGAATCAAAGGTCAAACTTGAGGTTAAATCTTGGTCAGAATGTTAAGAAAAAAGCAAAAGCGCCCCTAGAGGCTAGGGGCGCCCGAGGTTTTGGAGCCTTGAATTCAGTTTTTCTAGTGATCTCAAGTGTTCATCTTGTTTGTGTTACATCCAGCTTTCCATTGCATATCTCTGTCAGATCAGAAGATGAGTTGGCAACCTGTAGTTGGAGATTTAGTGGTATTTTAGCCAATTGGAAAAATGATCTCTGGAACAAAAATTGCCCCTGGAGGCCAGGGGCGCCCTTGATTTTGGCCTATCAAATGTTGGAATTTGATAAAGTGTTGTCTTAAAGTTGTGTGGAATTGAACTAGCTTCGCAGTGAGCCAGTTATCCAATCCTGAAACTTTGTCGAACAAAAGTTATGAGGGAGTCAATTTCACCTTCGTAAGGGATGAAATTGATGAAAATATGGCTAAGTCTAAGTTAAAGCGCAACTTATGCAAAGGGCGCTTGGATTTTTGAGGCCTCGGATCTTAGTTTATGGATTGCAATCTCAAGGAGTGATTTGGTTAGAATTGGTCCTGCTCTGCAACACAACTGTCAACCAGTCAATTGGGCATGTCAATCAATCAAAGTCAGTGATTCTCCAAAGAGGTTTCAAAATCCAAATTTTCATTAAAAATGACTAAGTCTGGAAAAACGCCTAAAGTCAAAGGTTGACTTTTTGAACTCAAGATGAAGAGGCGCCCATTAAAGGTGGGATTTAAATGTTATTTAAATATTTGAATATTTGACTTAAAGGGAAATATTTTAATTGTTTAAAATGGACTATTTTTAGCATGCATGGCCAGTTAATTGAATTGCATGATAAGTTAACTGAATAAGTTAAAGGTGGCTCCCTTTTTAGGGTAAATTTAATATTCAGTTACCTTTTTCATCATATGAGGTCGTATATTTTGAGGCCCAATCAAAATTAAATTTAATATTTTTAGAGGTGGCGCCTTATCGCATGAGGATGGACGATTTTAAGCTTGAATTTATTTATTTAAGTCTTCAAAGTCTCCATTATTCTCATATCAGAGTTCAGTGAAAGGCAAATTTCTTAAACAATGGAAGATTCAAAGGTGCTTGAGTTCAATTTTTTAGTGTCAAGTCCAGATTGTTCAGAAGATTAATTTTCCAGAGTTAGATTTTTCAGTGCATGCAAGTTTCATTGAATCTCAGTCAAGCATAGGCGATTTTCTACAGAAGCAGAATAAACAAAGAACAAACTTCTATCTTTTGTCTAATTTCTTCTATTCTCGTCTTAGGTATTCTTCGCATGTCAAAGAAAGCGGTAGAATTTTAAGAATCAGATCATCTGGGTTCACATACTTCAACGACAACAACAAAACCCATGTCTTAGATTTTTTTCGAGAAAATTGCCTTGTAGCTTTTATTCTAAAGCTCTATGCTTTTTTCTTTTTTTTTCTGAGAATTCCTTTGCATGTGGGTTAGAAACACATCTTTTTCAAAATCGAACTATCTAGGTTGCCTTAGAATTTTGTTCTGCACAAAACCCATGTTCTAGATTTTCTTGGGTAAAAATTGCCCCGAGCGAGCTCTAGAACCATTGCTTTTCTTGACTGAAAAACCTCCACATGCCTAGCTAAAACCCACTTTTTTGAATTTTTATTGATCTAAGTTTGCTTAGAATTCAATTCTGCACAAAACCCACGTTTCAGAAAAATTCCAATTTTTTTTCCGCCACGAGCTATTTTTAGCCTTTTCGAAAAGTTGTCTAAACATACCCAACTTCACAGTCAAAGTCCTCATTTTCAAAATGTAGTTCAACCCTATAGATTATAAGATCAAATCAGTCATGATGCATGATTTTGTGAAAACCACCGACATAGACATGGGTTGTGTCTATTCGGTGGTAAATCTGAGCACTTTGGAGGGCGTTAGTAGCAATACATTGAAAAATCTTGAGCGTTCTGGGTTGCTGGTAGCAGGGTCTATTCCCATCACAACTTTCGATCTCGAGTTTGTTTTTGCTTGCATCAAGCACTACGACTCGTCTACACAACAAATCAGATCAGTTGATGGGAGAGTCATCTGCAACCTTAAGTCGAGGGACGTGGAAAAATACTTTGCTATTCCTCCTCGTTCAGACAATTTCACTATGGTCATTGAGGCTTGTGAGAAGATATGGTATGAATATCACGAGCGTTCACAGAGGAAAGTTGCTTAGAGATGGTTGAAAATACAAAAGACTAACATGCCTAAAAAGGTTGGTCGCGGTGAATTCAAGGATGAAGTTGTTGTTTTGATAGCTCTACTCAATCGGGTTACTGGTCAAGAAGAGGCTAATATTTTCCGACCATGGATGTTTTACATCATTTCTAGGATCCTTCATGGTATAAAGCACTTTGATTGGGCCATGTTGATCAACAAGTGTCTTCATCAACAAATTACTAGATTCCTCAAGATCCACGAGTTTCACATGGTGTCTTACTTGGTCTACTTGGTTGCATCTCAAGGCAGTTTTAGACACCTCAAGACTAATGAGGCTCTTGGTGTTCAACATGTTCATGAATATTACTCTCAATTGGAGTTTCCTAAAGTTGAACAGGACTTTAGGGCAATGAATTATCACTTTTTCATGAAGACAGTCAGGGATCTCGACAATGAAATGCACATCCAGATTTCAACAGAAGCAAAATCAACGGAGAGTTGGTCGAATTGGTTCATTCAATTCCCCACTTTCACATATATCTGTGTCTATTGTTATGTCGGAGAGCCTCTAATGTTACCAAGGTACCCATTAGACAAAGTCCTTTTCATGGATTTTCTCAGACAAGCTCAACACGTTCACTCTTTTCTTCACAGTCGCCATAAGTCTGTAGTCTCTTTTCCTTTTGGATTGGGTATTTTCACATGCAGGACTGGCACGGATTGCAAGTTTATGACGAATGAGCTTGAGAGATTTAACTTTAAGTACCATGTTGAGAGGTGTTCCTATGATCCTTTGGGTCAATATACAGCTAGGTTGGAGCGAGGGATTGCACATAAGCCAACACTTTAGGATTTTGGGCTAATTGCGAGGATGAATTTGAAGTTCGTCACCGTCACTACTGTAGACTTACTATTGCTCAAATTGTTGATTACCTATTAGAGGATGTTGAGGGTTTGTCAGATGATGACAGATAGGTTCTACTTAGTTCATATGTCAAAGATCAAGTTGCTCTCCAGTCACTTCGCTCACCAGATTGGTACGGTAGGGAGAGTACTTCCATCGAGGACATGTCTAAATCAGTTATCAAGACCAACAAGCACTTCTTGGAGAGTAAATGAAGGCATAAGTCAGTTCTAGTCACGGAGCTGCCAATTGGTTTTTCTTCATTTCCTTCTACTTCGAGGTCAAGGCCTTGAGTTAAGGTTATCTTGAAACCACCTGAAGGGGTTAGACTCAGTGGAAACACAAAGGGGAGGACTACTAGCAAACGAAAGCAAAAACAGGTGGAAAAGGGGCCTGAGATTCCTTAGAGACAGTCATCCAGGCTAAGCCACATCTTTCACCTCCTAGTTTGCCATGTTCACCACATGCACATCCTATTGATATAGACTCAGAGCCGGAGACACCAGTTCGAGTAGCGTTAGAGACAATTGACCCACCACTGGTTGATAGATCAAGGACAATCTCTCCTCGAGCTGATAATATTGTTCATTCTTGTTGGCTCGAGAGATCTTTGGGAAGACAGAGGCAAGAGCCTTAATATCACCTTGATTTGTTTGAGTTTGGCGATCCTTATCAGGAAAGGTCAAACAAGAAAATCAAGAAACAGGTGCATGTTGCGAAGACTCTAGAATCAAAGATTGTCATAGAGGTTGCTATGCCACTAGAGGGTAAAAGCCTGGACGAGGTTGAGGTTGATGATTTCACCTTCGTCAAAGTGAATCTTGGCAGGACCATTCGAGAGATAGAAGTGGGCCTTCTCAAGATTGTTACACATAATCTTGAAGAGCGCGTCATGAAGGACAGAGAGGATAAAGCGCTTCTTAAGGCTGAAATCAGGCAACTTCGACAATATATCTCTAATCTTGTTCATGGAAATCTGAGTAGAGCACCTTTTCTTCCACAAAGCATGCCTGTAGAACAAGAAAAGTTGGATCAATTAGTCAATCATGGTAAACTTCTGGACAACTGGGTTGAAAACTTCATTGTTACAGGTAGAGCTATATCAGTTGAGGAGTGATGCACATGGACTTCGCCAGGGGATCCAACAACTTGAGATTACAATAGCAAAAGGCATGCCAAATGATCATGTTCTCATATCCCAGTTAGCAGTTGCATATGATACTCTGGAGATAGAGGAAGAGAAGAAGAAAATCTTCGCTTGGAGAGAGCAACACCTTTTCAAGATGGAGACATGTGAGAGAATCTTTGCTAGGTTGAATACACTCAAGGAGAGCGTTACTAGAGCTCTCAAACTCATCAATAGCTTTATCACTCAAATCCCATGCTATTATCATCTTGAAGATGGTATGTGTGTTGAACTTAATGTAGTACAAGCTGAGTTTAAAGAGCTAATTCGTGATAGTCTCAAAGGAGATCTTATGGCAGACAAGTTAGAACACATCTCAGCGATGACAGCTTGTTTCAAAAAAGCAACTGAAGAGGTCAAGATATGCATGGGAACAATCAGAGATGATGACAGGGACTTGAGCAGGCAGATTATCATCGTGAACAACGTCAAAGTACCAGAGGATAAGGCAATCGACCAGTTCCTGGATGATATGTTGGATTTTTGAGACCTAGAGTGATCCGCTAGTGGAGACCTACAGTTAGTTTCAAGGATAGAGTCAAGAGCAACAGTTAATTCGACTTTCAGTCTTGAGTTCTTCTTGCTGATTTCATGCATGCACATCTCTTCCTTGGGATTATCTTCACAGGAGTTAGACTTTCATTTAGGGTTTTCGTTAACTGAAGGTAGTTTTCTAGTTAACTTGCTTTCAATAAGGACGTGCATACTTGCACATTGTCCATTTAGATTAGATGTTTCATTTAACTGATGGTAGCTTTCCAGTTAACTATATAGTTTGCTTTATTTAGGGTTTAACAATAAAATCTTGCATGCTTGCAAGACTATAGATGACTCAAAGTGATTTTAGGGTTGCCTACACCTTTTGATGTCTATAAATAAGAGTTTTTTTCTCATTTGTAATTAACTTTTGCACGAGATAGTAATATATGTTGTGCCCACCTTTCCTGTAATATTGCTGATTTTATATATGTTCACGAGTTTTTACTATGATGATGAATTGTTGTGCCACCTTGCCTTCATGTTATTGTTATGGTGATTGCTTATCTTAGTTAAATATAGTGGCTAGTTGATCGTTTATTGTATGTGTGTTTCGCCTATGCAATTTGTTGTCCTAGTTGGCTATTCTCTATGTTTTGTTTCTAATAAGCCTATTCAAATGATGCAAACAGATGTGTCACCTTGCTTTCAAGTTGTAAATCTATACCTAAAGTTTATTGTTTGATGTGTGTGTTAATAAACTTCTTCCTAGCCAAGCAAATAGTTGTGCCACCTTGCCTTCAAGTTGTGAATCTGTACTTGAAATTTATCATATAGAACATTCTTGCTCCATTTCCTCATGCTCTGTTTACTTGAGGAGACTAGATAGATTAAAAGCTTTAGTTTAGTTGTAGTTAGAGATCTGCGAAACCAGAAAATCCTTAGCTGCAATGTTTGTGGTTTTTCTTAACCTTGTGCCTCTTCTAGTTGAGAACAAAAAGATAGGATTTAGTTTACTTTTCTTTTCCATTCATTTTAGCACTATGAGGGAGCTTCCCCTCCTAATTTGAAGAGAACTCATTACACAGTGTGCATAACTGTCTGTACCAACTTGCACTCTAGAGGTGTTAGTTGTTACACCAACAAGAATCCTTCACTTGAGAATACAAAGTCACCCCGATCCACTTAGACTTTCTGATAACATCATCCAAACCTGCTATCAAAGATGATTATTCTTTTGTATCGCAGGATAGTGTGAGCAATAATTGTAATGCCCTTAATGTCGATCCTCCTTTCCGCTTGTCTTCTTCTTGTGAGCAGACAAACTTTTCTCCACAAGAGAAAGGGTTTCTTGCTGCTCCTCATCCTTTGTCTAAGAAAGAGTGTATTTGTTGCAGCTTCTCAAAGCCCGCTTGATTACTCTTCCTTCTCCTACATGCAAGAAATCTCATAAGCATGATAAAGAAAAACATTTTTTCTGTGCATACCATCAAGTGCCTGGCCATTCCACTAGTGAATGTAAGGCCTTGAAGGATAAAATACAACTTCTTGATTCAAGTGCCATCACTCATTTATTTGTTGATGCACCTACCTCTTCTTCAAATGATAAGTGACATCGAGGTTTACCTCTATCCTGCATGTTCTAAGTGTCTTGTGTGGTTCTCCTCCCCTGTATGTTGGGGGCAGTGATAACTTGTTCGGGAGATATGTGTCCTTGTAAGGACCCCTTCTCTTCTCTATATCTTTCAATGAAGCATCCCTTGAGTGGACCCCTTTTTCTCTTGAAGGGTTCACAAGGGACCCCCTTTGAAAGATTTTCTCTCAAATGAATTCTATGGCGTCTAACTTGGGGGCAGCCTGACTAGACCTTGCTTTTCAGGTAGTGTGTCCCTTGAGGGGACCACTTGTCTTTTGAAGGGTTCCCGAAGGACCCCTTTGAAAGCCTTCCAATTTGTCGATGGTCTGCATGACTATCTGCTTATTTTCTTGTGTGGCTGCTTTGTTCTTTGGCATATTTTATCTACAGATTAACAAGTTGCTTCGCAAGTGTGCCTGTGAATCCGCTTTTCAACTCTGCGGAGTCCCCTTTTCATGGTTTCCTCCTTGTGAGAGATCTTGGGGGATGCCTCCTTGCAGGTTTGCGGGCCTATAAGGTGCTTTCATCTTGGTTTCCTCCACGTGAGAGATCTTGGGGGTTGTCTCCTTGTAGTCTACGGGCCTATAAGGCACTTACTTCACTAGGTTTCCCTCATATGAGAGATCATGGGGGACACCTCCTTGCAGGTCTGCAGGCTTGTAAGGCGCTTTCATTTGGGTTTCCTTTATATGAGAGATCTTGGGGGATACCTTTTTGTAGGTCTACGGACCTATAAGGCACATACTTCCCGGGGCTTCCTTCATGTGAGAGATCTTGGGGGCTGCCTCCTTGTAGGTTTGCGAGCCTGTAAGACGCTTTCATCTTACAGGATTTGTCCATCGTTGGTCTACGGGCCTTTGGTGTGCTTTGTTCAAACTCTCCTTGGGTTCGAGGACTTGTGGAGTCATCTCTCTTGGAATTCTCATTCCTTTCTAGCTTCTCCCTCTTAAATTCTCTTCTCTTCTCTTTTGTATATACCGGATCAAAGATCTGCATCTTCTTCATCCTGAGTATATGCTCTTTCTTTCTTTGACATCTTAGATTTCTTCCATGTATTGTATAGTACTGAGACAACCTTCTACATCAAGGTCTCTTTACTTTGTTGACTCAAATCCTTTAGTTTTTTGTGCTCTAACATTGTCGTCTGGTGTAGGTTTTTCTTGTCTAATGCATTTGTTTTGCAAATCTTTAGACTAGGGGTATGCTTCCTTGGTTTGAAAAGTTATCTGCTTCCTCTACAATGTCCTTTTGGCATTGTGATGTTATTTATGTTTACTAGATTTCCTTTAGCATGCAGGGCAAAATGTAATGTCGTAAATTTGCACCCCTTGCAATTTCACATACATCTTTGCATCTGCTTTAGTGTCCACTCCCTTAGCATCTTGTGTAGAATCATTTTAGCCCCTGCATCAGCCTTTTTCCCTCTCAAGATGCTCAACGCCCCTTTTTAGCAACTACCCTTTGCGTGTCCTCGCATCGAACTTTGTGCCTTTCCTATTTGCGTCGTTTTGTAGTGTGACATGTCTGGACACTAGCACACCGCACTAGCGTCCTATGACATTTCAACGTTCAAATGACTTTTTGTGCATGTTTGACACTTGTCATCTCTCTTGGTTGGTGGTAACGGCTCAAGATGCCTTGTAACCACCCGAGAAGCTTCTTTTCCTTCCTTAAATGCTATCTTCTCACTTCATTTGCAACTCTCTTCTACTTCTAGCTTCACTCCTAACTTCTCTTCTTCCCCCATCTTGCTAGCAAGAGCAAGATGCTAGCGTGCTTTTGAGATGCCAACACGCCACGCTGTCATCCATATTTTGTGCTGCCATCCTTTGGTTGAGAGCTTGTGAGTTTTTCCAAAAAATATTTGTGACTTGCTCTTTCTGATTCTAGAACTCTCACACTGTTCTTGAGGTAGTTTAGGGCAGTTCACCCTATGAGGCTCTTTGAATCAAGATAACTCATGAGTAGCGAATCCCCCTTCTCTACATTAAAAAAATCCCTAAATATGTATAAAGGTGGGAAAATTTATGTAGATTCAACTCAATGAAAAAAATCGGAATTTATAACACAATCACAAGTGATTTTAATTTGAAATTTACTTGAGATTAAGGCAAAGGTTGTGATGAACAAACACTAAATCATTCTATTAATTGTGTCAAATGGTTGCACTTTTTGGAATGTATGCACTTAAATACACTCCAAGTACATTAATAAATAGATAAATTACATGGTTGGTTCAATTTTTTGTTCCTATCCATGGAATGTTTTTGACATATGTGCTTCAAAACTTTCATTTCCATTTGTTGAATGCTTTTGGCTTCCTTGCCCCCCAAAATATCCATTACTATGACAAAAAAATTAATCAAAATCATATCATTAATAATTTGGTTGAAATTTAATATGCATGATGTATGTATGTATGATGTAGATAAATTCTGAACTTTTCTTTTTTGACAATTACTTGGTTTCAAAGGGTTACAAGATAACATGGCTTTGAGTTTGGTAGGAAAGACAATCATTTTCCATTGTTGCCATATTTTCTCCTTTCTGGAATTGACTTTGGTTATTGTTTTTTGTTGCACTTGGTCACTCTTTGTCACTATTCATCTTCTTTTTGTTGCTTTTTAGTATTGTTGTGTTGGATGTTGTATGCTTGTTTCTATGTATTTTATTTTTAAATAGGTGATAGTTCCCTTCTTTTATCCTTTTTTTTTAGTTGTTTTCCTTTGTTGGTGGGGTTGGTGCTAATCTTACACTTTCCCTTGGCTAGAATTGTACTTTTGGGCATTAGTGACTTGCTAAATGGTAGTAGAATTAATTGACATTTAATATGGAAGATGTGGGAGATAAGTTGGAGGATTTGGGGATTGTTAATGATCTAAATGGTAAAAAGTCACACAATGGTGTATTAAATGCATAATTTCCAAAAAAATCTTTGGAGATCGCTAAGTTGAAAGCCAAGATTGGTGTGGAAAATAGAGATGATGGCAACATTGCCAATGAACAATCTAGAACAGAAGAAAATAGTAAGGTTCCCTCTTGCACTATAATACATCACATCGATTTCAATCCCAAAATGACTGAAGTTGTTAAGAAAAAAAAGTCTAGATTAAAAAATGTTGCTATATTCTTTGCTTGCATAGACAAATATTCTCTTCCATTAAGACTTTTTTCGATGAGTGGACTCTTAGTATAGTGTAGAGAGGGTTGTTTATTTATTTTAATTTTTCAAAAATCATATTACGTAGATAAGAGCCCTTAGTAGGGAGCATTGGAATATTGGGAAGTCCATTTTAAAAATTGTCTCTTGGTCTCCTAAGGTCTCACCTAAGAAAGTGCTTGCCAATTTTGTTCCTTAGTGGTTGCTTGTTAAAATTTCCTCCCACAAATGTGAGTTGTCATTCCACAAATGCTTAAGCTGCTACTTTACCACATTTGAATGCTAGGGTTCTCTCTTTGAAATCCATTGTTCATATTCTTGATTGAATTGCTTTTCAATTGGGGTCTTTTCATTTTCAATGTGATTGAATTGTTAGGGGCTTTGAATGATTGTTTTTATATGCAAGATTGAGGGGCATAAAAAGTAGATTGTCCCAAAATTGTTAATAACCATAAAAGATACGAGCAAGATATTCTTGCATTTAGAGAAAATAACATAGAAGCTAATACGAAAAATAATGCAACCAACAATTTGCACATAAAATATAATGCAAGATAGAGATCTCGAAATGGTAAGCAAAGATGATTTAGTGGATGAAACTCCTAATAAGATTGATAACGTGCAAATTTAGGAAGAGTATATTTCTATCCCAACAAGACAAAATTCAATTGATGATAATGTGACTATGATGGACTCTTGCAATGATATTCAAAAGAAAAAGAATGCCTAAGAGTTGGCCTTAGATAAAATTAAATAGAAAATACAAGTTGATAGACTCGCAAAAAACCCTCATACCTCTCTTGTCCCTCTTGCTATTGGCATTGTAGGTTTAAAAGGGTCAAGTGAAAATGTTGAAGTTTTTATTGGTTAGTCCTATTGGAGTTGTCTTTCACATGTCTCAAAATATAAAATCTTAAGCACTTGTCCACCTTGTAGTTTCCTTATGTTAACCCACTATTTATAACCGATTTGAGAGAGTCTAAGTGGGTTTTACTTTTGTCAAATTTGCATGTGTTGTCTTTGTCATTCTCTATGTGTTGATAATGTGTTATGTTGCAAAAGTCTCAAAAAGTCTAAGTGTGGGGATTATCCTGTTCAAATTCTAAGTTTGTGCAAGTTGTTCGATTTTTGGACTTTTAGGGTTTCCCTTATTAGAGTACAATTTTCTTGTCACTCTCGATCTTCGAAACCCCAACTCCTTGCATTATTTCCTTATCATGTCCACATTTGAGGCTCACCTCTACCTTGGTACCCAATATGCCATCCTCTCATCTTGAAACCTTGAAGCTTTGCACTTTACACTTAAGTTATTTTATGCAATGAATTTTTAGACCTACCCATATTTGTGTACTATTTCTTTGGAACCTCAAAACCTTGAATCCCTAATTATTTTCCTTAAAAACATTTTTGTGTTGGAGTTTTAAACTTTTTCTTTCCAAAGTTCCGCTTCCTTCATTCCTCCAAACCTCGGTCCTCGATTCTTTTCACTAAGTACTTTATTGAGATCACGAGTTTAACCTTGTCTTTATTTAGGTACTTGTAAGGATAATCTCTTACTCTCGACTCAATATTTTCACTAAGTTACTTCATTGGGGTCAAAGTTTTGGCCTTGCTTTTAGCTCAACACCTATTTTTTGTCATTCTTGATGCCGAACTTCATCGTTTCCTTAATACATCTTTTCAGAGTTCGATTGTCAACTATCCCCCTACTCGACTACTTCCTCCTTGGTATCTCCAATTCCCAAATCCCAACAACTCCTTGCATATATCTTATCAAAGTTAGAGGTGCAAGCATCCCTTTCACCTAGTACCAAGTATGCAATACTCTTGAATCTTGATCCTCAACAAGGCATGAGTCATGAGGTATGCCCAACCCCTAATATCCAAAACTTTGACAACCCTTGTGTTTTTCTCTACTCTTTCATTGACTTCCCTACACTTCCCAAAGTTCCATAAATGACCTAATAAAGCCTTGTAAATACCTAATCATATTTTCTTGCCCAAAAATGTTTGTTCACTTCAAAGGCACAAATTTTGATGCATTTATAGTTGTAGAGAAAAGAAAATGGCTCATGACTTCATTAAATGCAATAGTTAAAAATTTGAATCCTAATGGTCCTTAGGACATCTCTTAGCTATCAATTTAGTAGATTTCATGGGATTTTCCTTGGTTTACATGACAATCATGGTGGCTATTGGTGTGTGAATTGACTTTTTTTCCTAATTGAAGGTTGTAACAAACAAAACAAAATCACAATTTCCCTACAAGGGTTTAACATGATCCATTTTGACTTTTTTCTTTTTTGGGGGGTTCATCTTGTGATCTTACATATGTCGCCCATTTAATGGGACTACCGCTATGCACCCTTTTTATATATGGGATGAATTTTTTCATTTATAAAAGGTTGGAAATTGAGGGGAAAAGCCTTTGTATTGTACACCATAGTTTATTTTCAAGAACACTACATATTCAATATTGTTTATGCAATTTGCACTAATACAAACTTCTAGTTGATTTATATGAATGATGGTTTGATTGCATTGTTGTATTCTTTTTTGTATTGTTTATTTTTGAAGAGAAGTACACCTTCAAGGAGGTTAGAAAATATTTTCCTATACATTTGCTACAAGATTTTGATGTTCTAGTTTGGACATCTTCAAGGAGGGTGAGAAATCTTTCTAGGAAGCAAGTGGAATTTGAAGTATTAGGAAAGTGATTATTAAGTAGAACTTTGTACTCATATATTTGTAGGTTAATGTTATTGTAAGGAAATATCATTGAATATAAGGTTTTGCTATATGTTTTCAACTACTAGAAGAGTTGCTATTAAGAAATTTTGGTAGAAATATTTGATGATTACATTTTCCCTAGATAGGCATCAATTAGTAGATAAGTTTCTCTTGGCCCTCTCATACGTTAAAGAAGAAAATTCATTAGATGACTAAATTTTTTTGTAATTTATACTATTCATACTTGAGCATTAAGGGTGAAAGGAATGCATAAACAACATGAAAAATCTTGTAAATCCTTGCCTAATTACTAGAATAGAATATATGTTGTACATTGTGATAAGCCTAGTGTAGCGTGTTAATAGAGTTGCCCCTTAGATATTGTAAAGCCTAAAATGTAGGAGATAATACCTTATTTTCTCATTTGTTGGCTAGCCTCTCAACAACTTTGATCATATAAATTCACTTTTTTAGAATTTGTTAGAAGTAGTACATGGAGAATCAATGAGTCCAAAAGATAAAAGGCCATACTTGATTGTGTCAGTGAACTTTTCCAAGAGGAATCCCAAGAGAAATCCCATTCTATATGAATGATAGGAGATGATAAAGAAGGAAAAAAAAAAAAATTGCATTAGTGATAAAAATCAAAATATTGGGGAAAAATGTAAAGAAGAAAAAACCCCAAATGTTTTGATAGGTTATACAACTAGAGGTCCTCTACCTCTCCCCATCTCTTAAATGGAGTTAAAATGTATTAGTTGGAATATTAGGAGACTTGAATTTTTTGAAAGGAAATACATCTTAAAGGTCCTTTTGCAATAACAAGTCTAATATAGATTTCTTGTTGATTTGGGAAACCAAAGTTGTTGAATTTTAACTTGAGAACATTATTAAATTTGTGTGGAGGAACTCTATTTTCTCCCCTTTATGTATGAGAAGGGTGAATAAGGTACAACCATTTATCTTGCTACCTAGTGGAGTGCCTTTATTGTTAACTTTCAATGTTCTCCCTATAATAAAGTGGTCTAGATCATCTTAGATAAGGATAAGTTAAAATATCATTTGTATGCCTAATGACTATAGAGAGAGGACTAAAATTTGGAAATGGTTGACATCCTCCCTATATATTCTTCCTTAGATAATTAGCGAGGAATTGAAAATGATTTAGTAGAAGGAAGATAAATCTAGAGGCATCCCAATGAGTTGGAAAGGTAATGCACATTATTTTTGGGCTAAAGCTAAAAGAACTCTCAACTTGATTGCCCCTCTTGAAAAGAATAAATTCAATAGTAAAAGTATTTGGTTTACCTAGTGTAATAGTCAAAATGATAGCAAAATGGTCTATTCTAGGTTAGATAAATTTTATGCATAAGGCCGGCAGATCATAATTAGAGCTTGAGATTCATATTTAAGATCATTTTTAATCCTTTGAAAAACATTTAATTTAGTTAGTCGGGAGTTAGGAAGTTTAGATAGAATATATTTCAAGTTGTCTTGTTTGGACTGTAATAAGGCCTTATGTCAATTGTAATATCTATAATGCCCTTGCAGCAAGACTGTGAGCCCTAGTTATTCCATGTATGAGGCATATGATGCATGTAAGATTGTGAGTTATTGAATCAATGATTATTCATGTTTATTAAGAATTTCTTGTGTTATTTCCATTGTGTTGTACTCTAGGTTGCATGGTTGGACAGTCCTTTCTGGACCCTCCATCTGTGACTACACCACTACATCTCACCATCCATCATCTACTATATTTATAACATCTTGTGGTAAGTGAATGAAATTTTCTCTAGAAGAGAAATTTTTTTCTCCTACTCCTTATCCTTTATTAGAGCAAGAGCATATGTTTTTGAGGCTTCTAAAATCCCACTTGATTACTCTTCCTCCTCCAACATGTAAGAAATATTATAAAAATAATTTTTTTTGTGCATAATCATTCTACCAATGAATGTTAGGCCTTGTGTAATAAGATACAACTTATTGTTTACGGTACTTGTTGATGGGTGTTTTAGCTCTTCTCAACATAGGAAATGCATAAATGCACTACCTCTCTTGAAAGGAAATATCCAACAAGTTTCTGAAAATCACCCCAAGGTCTCTTGGGTGTCAGGTCATGACTTGCTAGGAATATCTCAATGGGTTCAATGTGACCTTGCTAGTAATCACAGGGAAACCTTACGTAAGTTAAGTTGGAGGGGAATTGGTTCTTCAAATAGAGTTCTTAAGGTGTGGAAGTTGATGTTCAGTTGTTGCAAGTTCAAAACAAAAATCTAAAGCTCTATTTTTATCTCCAGATTTGGCTTTACAATGTGCAATGAACCTTGTCTAAAGTTACTATTTAAAAAAAAAAGGTCAAAAGGGCAGGGAAGAGAGTAAGTTCCTAGATTTAAAACTACTGATGAATAGTGATAATGGAGGACTCTACAGTGGACAACCTTCCCAAAACTAAGTTCCACTTAACCAAATTAGCTCACAGTCTCATGAAATTAGTGCAATTTCTAAGGTTGTAGATTTCAACCATTCATTCACCATAAAGCATGAATACAAGATAGAATTTAAGTGTAGCATTTAATTCATGTTGGCAAGAGACACTGCAAATGTTTTTTGGTGTTGTCATTGATGGAAACCCTAGTCGGTGATTGGATCTGCATGTCATCATTTGCTCCTATTGGCAAACAGATTGATGATTTTCAAGGAAGAACAAAGCATCTAACAGTTTTGTGTTCATCGATTCACATACATATTTCCTGTCATTATTTTGAGTTGTAGATCTTATGGGAGGTTAATCAATGTATGTCTTGTGTTGTCCAAAAATCTTAGTGCCTCGTATCAAGTTGTGTGCAAGTCTGGAGATCTGGTTGGATATCTCTATGTTCGTCAATGTTTTGTGGCCGACCCAGTTGATATAATATGTTGTGGATATTCGAGGAGTGTTTGCTCAAATTTTTTTGTGTTTGAGCATTTTGATTTGGGTTTGAGCTAAGTTGTGACCGACTATTGTGGATGCGCATTGAATATCATTCATGATTTGAGCTGATAGTTGTAAATATTCTTAAGTCTTAGTGAAGCCGACAGGTTGCGATTAAATTCTTAGTTGCGAATATATATAAATGATCAATTATATCATTTTGGTGTGTGAGTAAGGTGTGTTGATGTGTGTTGCAAATATTAGAAGGGTGATTGAGTGATTATGCATAGTTTCACTTGTGCATTAAAGATTTTGTGGTGCGAGTTAGAGCAGAACAAAGCAGAAGTATAGAATCAGTTAGAAGGACAAAAGATCGACTACTGAGCCTAACCAGAATTGTAATCAAGCATTTGTAGATGCTAGTATTTTAGTTCATTCTCTTGGATCTAATCCAAATATTTGTAAGGAAGTGTGCCTTTCTATTTTGAGCAGTGAGCTCTAGGCAGTGCATCTAAATGCAAGTGCATTCCCACATTGTAATCTTTCTTTTGAGTATACTCATATCATATTGTGGATTGGCCATCCACTGTGGTTTTTACCCTAACAGGGTCTCCATGTAAAAATCCTTGTGTTATGGTGTTGTGGTTGTTAGCTTTCTGTTCATGCATATTTGTCTTGGTTGAATGTTTTAAGTGGGTTAAAGATCAGAATAATAAATTTAATTTTTGCATAACACTGATTCACCCCCCTCCTCTCAATGTTGCTTGTTTCCAACAATTCATGTCCAGACTAGCTTTACACGACTATTTATTATCAACAAACAACAAAAATCATGGACAAGGAAGGGCATCAACACAACAAAATTCTTCAAAACCAATGAACAACATTAACTAACCTACTAACATCATGCTAAGCACACAAAACAACAAAGTAAATCTACTCAAATCAACTAACTATGAAGAGAAGAATCATGCAACATGAAATGGAATTCAAGAATCCACCAAAATCAATGAATTTCTATTAAAATTCCAACAACATGTCTTTACAACAACTCAACTCTCTCTTGAAAATGAGAGGATACCCCCCATTTATAGTGTCCAAAAAGAAGAATGAATGGCCAACATTTAATCCCATTGTTTGGTCAAGATTCACTATAAATTAGGGTTTCACCTACCCCCAAATATTTTACAATATAAAATTCATCCTTGTCTTCTAGCCTACTTTTTCCTCTAGTGGGTAGCATTGTAGCTCTTTTGTCCTTTAGTTGATTTCCCTTTGCTATAGATACTTTGTGAGGAATTCATCATCAATCACATAATTCCCTTCACGCTTCTTCACAGTAGCATATTCCACGAACTTGTCGATCAATTCCTAGAGCTTATTCCACTCCATTATATCAGACTGAAGCACTTGGAAGTTCAATTTTCTAGACCAGCCAATAATCACATCCCAATCTTTATCACACTTGGGTGTATTCTCCATCACTTGCTTAGATTGGGCGAAGGCTCGAGCAGCAAAACCCATAAAGTCTAGCGTGAGTGCATATGTGGTTCCATTTTCCATCTTCTTATGGAAGTAGGGCTTTATCTTTTCTAGATCTAACTCGGTAGCAAGCATATCATAATCTATCATTAATTTTAGATACTCCCCATAGGTTGTCTTGATTTCCTTGGCCCAGTCAATATCAAGCTCCACTTCATGGAGCACCCATTCCAAGATCTCTCTTCTATGATCAAGGCCCAACTTCTAGGTTTCTACAAGCCAATGATCATCCTTTACCAATGCAAACTCCTTTTCCCATGTTCTTTCGGGCATCTTTAGGATTGCCTCAATTTTAGGATATGTAATCCTATATAGCTCTAGGAAGTCAGTGCAAAATTTCCTTGTGCCCTCAAGTTGTTTTCGCACCTCCAGGAACTTTTTTTCTCTCATGACAGCGCGGCCGATGCCCATATTTCCATTGTAGAGGACTTGATGGAACCAATCTTATGTGGCCTTTGTCCAATTCTTTCTCCTTTCCAGCTTGCTGATGTGGTCCTTAGACAACAGCATGGTGGCGTTGATGACGTGGTGGTAAGCTCTTTAGTGGAAGACCATTGTTAAATATAGGGCATTAAATTTGCCACTTGTGTTTTTAGCTCTTCCTTAGAGGTCTTGTCCTTATTCATTTGGTGCACAATGGTGGCAACAAATCCTTGAAGATGGTCAATTTTCTACTCCCTCGTAGATGTTCCCAAGTCAATGGTGGAGATATTATAGCTAACTCCCTCTCCCTCCACCACCGAAGTAGCTATCTGCACAGTTCTAGATCTTGATGCATCCATTGTCAGATGAGATCTGACCCTTGGTTTCTTTTCTTCTTTGTGCTGATTTGTGCTCGAGCTAGAATGGCTTCTAGCCTTTCCTTCAGATCCATAGGGGTAGGGGTCTTCTTTTCCAATTACTTTTCCAGCCACTCAAGTATTTGGGATCCCTCCTTTGGTGATTTAGTATCACCCTTCCCTTCTCGAGTGCACTGAATTTCCATTTATTTGTTGCCCGAAGCCTCTTGTTCTATTTTTTCTTCCTCTTCTTCATTTGAATCTCGAATAAATACTTCTTTCTCTAGAGATTCAATGATGGTTACATTCTTCTTAGGGATATTTCCCCTTTGGATGTCTCTTCTCCTTCTTCTTTCTCAAGTTCTTCGTGATATTTTGCTTCCAATCTTTTTCTTGTTTCAACCTCCTCTTGAGGCTTATCTTCTTTCTTTTCCTCGTCCTTTTCTTCTTGTTGTCCTGAATGAGGCATTTCCTTATTATTTTCAGGACTCTTACCTTGCTCTCCGGTTGGAGGTTCTGTTCTTACCTCCATTTCTTCATTTGTTTCATTCTTCTCATCAGGGGGCTACTTTTCAACTTCTTCTCCAACATCCCTAAGTTGCTTGGAAAGTTCCTCCTCAAGTTCTTGGTCAGAGGTTTCCATGATGTATTTTGCACCAAGGTCTTCGATGTCTTCCTCGGAGGATTGGGTTTCTTCCTCTTCATGCACCAGTTCATCTATAACGGCTAGGTGTTGATGCTCAGGATGCTCATGATAATCATCTACTTCTTCCTCCATTTATTTTACGGCCTCCCTTTCTTTTCTTTCTAACTCCTCGGATATTTGCATTGTTGCTTCCATTTTGGGTGGCTCGGTTGGAGAGGTAGGAACAAGAAGGCCAACAACAACTTGGGCGAGGGCAACCTGCACTGTCGGATTCATAAATACTCCTGATAGATCCGTTGGTATGTTTTGCATATGTCGAGCAAAGGCTTCTGGGAGTGAGAGGGTGGGAATTGTCATTGTTGCAGTGGCTAATGGAAGGGTCATTGATGGAGACATAGAGGCAGAAGAGAGCAGAGAAGTGGTGGCAGAGGAAGAATCTACCACCAAGATTGGTGCAATAGGTGAGGTGGAAGCAAGGGGGACCAAAATGTCTATCACGGGTAGAGAGGAAGCAAGCATTGCTTGAGAAGCAAGCTGAGGAGTAATGGAAACATCAACAGTTGTGGCAGTGAGAGAAGAGGCAGTAGGTGGGGACTTTGGTTGCATGACCTCTTCTTCCTCTCCCTCACGGAGTGGGTCCTCTTGTATGGTGGGCATTTCTGTGAATCTGCCCGACTTCTTCGATTTCTTGGAAGGCTCACCTTCTAATGCTTTCCTTGAATACACCTTGTGTTTGGGTTGGCGTTCAACCACCTCTTTTATTTTTCTTGACTTGGTAGTTGGAGGCAATTTTGAGGTTTCCCTAGATGGGGTAGCAACTACTCCACTATCGGTCTTGCTCTCAGGCTCATGCTCGAGCTCACCGTAGATCAAAGTAGCTCCCTACAGTTTCAATTGAGTGATCTTCTCGTCAATTCATTGTTTTATTCGAGCTTCAATTGGATTCATCAAAATATCAAGGTCATTGACCTCTTCCTCATTCCAATCAATCAATGACAATGAAAAATTGGCAATGGCATCATATCTAGGATCGATCACAGTATTTTCTTCCTCCACAACTTGGTTTGGCACCAGAAACAAGTTGATTGTCTTGAAAAAATATGTCGTCATGCACATGTAGTTCCTCATACGCACTTCCTTTTCATCCCTAAATTTTTCCCAAAAGTCCTTAACATTGTGTAAATGGGAATATTCTATCCCAACCATCTTCTTCAACTTGCCATATGGATCCATCTGTGGCTGAGCAGTGTGGAGCTCTAGGTTATATTCATTTAACTCCTTATCAGAATATTCCACACATTGGGATGTGGGGATTGCATACATACCTTGCCAAATGTGAGGGGATAGGGAATCCCCGCCCTATGCTTGTCACTCAGAAGGGTGTGTGCACATTGCAGTTGCCTGGAGAGTTCAAGTAATAGAACCAATCATTTGGGTTATATGGTTTCTCTAAGAAACCATTGGCTCAGATGTATGTAAATTTTGGAAACTAGATGAAGAGAAATCCAAACTGGTAGATGAAGGCATTTTCACTATGAGTGACTCTCCTTTTGAAGTCACCCTCAAGCAATCTGATTATGTGCCCGATGAAGGCATCATTGACTCTGCAATAGTCTTTTTTAAATCTTTTGAATTGAAGCTGGGGATATCTATTGTATACCTTCAATTCCCTCCCTGGAGTTTGGCTTGGTGCCATGAACAAACCTCTATATTGAGCACAGTTAGCTAGTAGATAGACTAGGTATGAGGTCATGTAGAATTGCGAGGTTTTCTTTACTGCCACAAACTGCTCATGTAGGCAGTTGCTGATCATTCCTGCCTAATAGAATTTAGTCTTTCCCCTAATGATTTCTTCTATAAAATAGAGCATCCACTCTTGAAAGAATGTCGCAGTTGGGAGGCCCATAACTCTGCTCATTAAGGTTACCAAATCATGGTAATCCTCATAGAAATTTCTCCTAAAGAGCTCTTGGGGTACTTTGTTTGCACTACCCCTCTTTTCCTTTAGCCAGTATTGATTAATCAATTTCTTGCACTTGAGGGGGTCAGCCTTCCATGTGCTTTCAACATACTCCTTGGTTATTTCTTCCATTTCATCAAAGGTAGGTATATGGAAAGTCTGCCTGATAGACTTGGTGGACAAATCAGCCAATACGTTGCCATCCCTATCCAGTATTCTTCTAGTGCTTTCCTGCTATGCTTCTCTGTAGGCCATTACTAATTTTGGGGCTATGGGCAGATGAGAAACTAGTAGCCTTGTTCAACCCACTCCCTCTAATCCTTTTAGCATTCTCTGTGGTAGGGTTGACAATGACCCTCTGCTTGAATTCATCGATGTCAATATGCCCCAAGTTAGTGTCTGAAATCTTCTCCCAGTCTGTGGTGACCTTTGACTTAAGTTCCTCTCCTTAGAACCTGTACTTCATTTGGTCTGTGTCTTCTTTTCCCCTGGGTGCTTTGGCTGGCTTCTTTCCCTTTTCTTTTTCAACGAATGCTTCCAAAGGTCTTGCAGTTGGTTCCATATATCCTACAATCAAAGGGGGAGTAAGCACATTCAAATGTAAAACATGAGAAATGTTAGCAAAATCCTACAAAAACAACATTAGATCAAGTAATTCATCATTCAAGGACTCCAACATTTCCTTCAGATCATCTTTAGCCTTTTGTTTGAGTGAGTTATGATAATGCGGGACCAAGGGTGCAAACTTCCCTAGGCTGGCAACCATTTTGAAAGTAGCTGCAAACAAATAGCAATCAGGGCATGATGACCCACATGGTTCTACCTGCATTGGTATTTTGGTCACAATGGGGCCCATCAGTAGGTTATATCATTTTAGCACATGGGTTGAGTTAATTTTGAATTTTTGGAGGCGTTAAGTCAACAATTATGGCATGTAGGCTCAAGGTATGCGGATGCAGGCAGCCTCTTGGCTGTTTGGAGCTCTGTCGTTCAAAATGGCACTGGCAAGGTAGCGCCCCACAATGCAGGACCTGTGGTCTCAGAGGATGGGAATGTTTCTTCTTTGAAGCATTCATCATTTAACCAGGTGCGGGTGATGAGCTGCGGAAGGATGTCGAATGCTTACCGTTTGGGATGGCAGAAAGAGAACAACAGTCTATGTAGAGTGGCCCACATGGTTGGGTTTGAAGGAGTCCTTAGTAGAAGCTCAAGCATTACTCCTTTGCTCATAAATGACCAGGAAAAGGTGGCAGGGTCGAGTTCAACATAGCGGGCAGATAGAGGTTATCAGAAGTTTCAAACGGTGAGGACGGGACGGAGTTTCACATGTGGCAACTCGCATGGAGCAACCTGCAAGGTACTTTACACTTAGTTATTTTCATTTTGGCTCAACGATGATGAAGAGTGTGGGGTTTGTAAAGCAAATAGATAGAGATCACCGGCCGTTCAGAATGACAAACTTAAGATGGAAGCTTGCGGACGGAAGTCCGCAATGGGTAACCCACCAAGGGCCAACACTTAGCCATTTTTAGTGCAGGGAACTAGACGGAAATAGCCAGAGCAAGGCCCAACTACCAGAATGACCTTAGGATTTTGTTGTTTGGGAATAGCCAGGTGGGTGACGATGAAAGGATGGAAGAGGTCTGCATTGGATGGTCCACCAGGAAGGTACATGCACTTAAGTTTAATCGGTGGATATGGTTATAGTAGGACTTGTAGGGCGAAGAGTTGTGACAGGTTCGTCATTTTGAAATGGCGAGACAGAAGAGTGTCTTGGGTGCAGAAACCCACATACGTGGATCCGTGAGAATGAAGTAACTTCAATTTAGTCTCGTATTTTCGTTTAAGTATGGATTGTGGCCAAGAGGGAATGTCTTTCCGTGTATGTGGGCCTGAAGAAAGGGGTGGCCCGTCGTTTTGAGTTTCATTCATCAAATGGTTAAGGCACGATAGTGGGTGTCATGTGGACCCACGGGACATGATGGCTCTGGTTGAAGAATGACCATGGAGATGCCTAGTTCCACGCACATTTTGTGGGAAATTTCCAAAGGATTTTTTTAATTTCTAAGATATGGGTTTTATTTGCTGTGACATTTTCTAACTGATTTTTTTAAGTTTCCTCCTTTAGAATTTAGCAAGTTTACAACAATGAAGGAAAAACACAATATGAGGCATGTTGGAGTTTCTACCTGGCGGATCTGCAAAATTTTGATGAAGAATCTGAGGTTAACGACGCTCAGTCAACAACAAGACTTCGTAGGCACAAGGGTGGTGACAACAACAAGCTCTGACAAGTCTTCTGAAAGTGTGTAGGTGAAAATGACTTGTCAAAAATTGGCTATATATAGACCTTTCAACATTTAATGCTCGCCATTAATGCAGGTACAATGGCGGTTGAGGTTGGTGAGAACACATATTTCAAAAGCGGCGGCGAGAAAATCGGGTTTTGCGGAGCAGACGACATTCAAGAGTTGGCCATCTAGTGAGTTGGCAACGAAAACGGCGGCAAGAGGATGCAGATCCCGCGAGGCAGGAGGATGTGTTGGCCCGGCCATCTGAAACAGTGAAGGCAGGGCGAAGTTCCGCACAGGGCGTCCTGCAAGGGCGGACATGCATTCAGCGAAAGATGACAATTTCAAAGTTTGAAGGAAAACTGCCAAGAGAACTCCGCAGAGGCCAGAGACTTAGAAATTTTGAGGGCGGTGAAAATTGTTCAACTTAAGATGACACCTCTATGACTCCTTGACCACTTAGGACTCAAAAATAGGGGGCACACAAAATGAGGCGAAGGCAAAAGCGACCCGTAAAAGAGGAAAGAGAGGATCCCCATTCTAAACGGGGCGTGTGTGTTATAAGCACAATAGTACTCTTCCATGAGAGGATGCACCTAATAATTCTAAATAATGATCTCTTTTCTATGGTGTTGATCCTCACTATGTGTCATTTGTAGCTTCATATGTTTTCTCATTGCCATTCATGGTAGTACAATCTTGTGTGCAACCATATTTCTTCTATGGTAGCAATGTGATAGTCTCGTGCATGGTTTTCTTTTCCTTTACACTTGGGGGGAAAGGATAACTAGTTTTAGGAGGTGTGTATTCTTTTCAAGGATCTCTCTTCCCCTTCTTTTCCTTAAAATACCAACATAGCCAGTATATTGACATTTTAAGGGGGCATATCACCCTATCCATTTCATTGACCTATTGTGAGATTTGACTTATTGATATACCTCTTTGGTGGTGGTGTTGTTTATAATTCCCCTAAGGCATGTTTATCAATTTGTCCCCTATGACATTAGGCATTTAATTTGTTGCTCACAATGTTAAACTTTTGTGCACTCGTTGAGGTGTGATTGAAAAATAGTCCATGGATTTGGCATAACGAAGCTCATTGATTCATGAACTTGAGAATTTTTAACATGGCCACCTAGCATAACACAACTTGCTTACTAGTGGATCCATGTATTTAATGAATGATTTAGCATACACATCTTTTTGGTCCTTATGAAAGCACCATTTTTTCTAAAATCATATTTGAGAGATGATGTTTGGAATTCGAGAGAAATTTAAGACTGAGGTATCTTTACCTTACTGACTTGAATCCATTTTAATACTAACCTTGTGTTTATGCATTATTGTGTTTTTATTGTTTATCTTATGTTTTCTATGTGTCTACTTTGTGTCTTTTGCGTGTTTACTTTGTGCATGGTATCGTGTTTGCCTTGTGTCTTATGCATGTTTTCTTTGTGTATTGTCCTATGTTTTCTTTGTGTCTTCATTGTGTTTTCTTTTATGTATTTTTCATGTATGCTTCATGTTTATCATTTTATATTGCACCTCATATATGTGTGTTCCTTTGTCTTTACATTGTTTTGTCATAGGATCTTGAGCTTGGGGGTTAGTGCATCCACTAGATTTGATATTTTCATATTGATTCACTGTTCAAATAATCAAACTACTATTGGCTTATCCTTACTTTAGTGTGAGTTTGAGTGTAATTTCATACTCTCACTAAAGTGGGGTTACATATAGCGTTGTAAATTGTCACCCTTGATAATTTCACACTAGGTTTATCTCCCCCTATGTTCTTAGACCCAATTGTGCATTTAATTTGTCTGTTTTGTAATAATCTTCAAAAAATCAAAGGTTGAATCAAGAATTATGATTTAACATGCATTTATTGACACTTATGGCTATGAAATTGGTATGGACTAAGGCGCCCAACGCCCCTATCAAACCTATTTTGGATCAATTTAAAATATGTTGGTGTCGGTATATTAACATTTAAAAATACAATTTCATTTTTTGGCTATCAGTAATTGATTAGTAAGAAGTTAAAGAATTGCATATAAATATAAATAGTTTTCATCATTTGGAATCCTAGTGAGAGCTAGAAGATCTGTTGAGAAAATTGAGCATCCTAAAAGTAGACAAGGAAATTCAAGGGTAGAATTAGTAGCATTATTACAATGCTTTCATCAATTAAGATCATGCTTTCAATTCATTAGAGATGAGCAGAAAGGAAGAAGGAAGAATGATCTAGGCACTATTATGATCTATCATGCAATTATTATGAATATGTATGAGTTATCCTCTACATGCTAGTTACAAAAATCTATTATGTTTTGTGAACTAACCTTTTTCAAGTCTATCAAACAATCAAGGCATCCATCAATCAAATTTTTTGACAACTTGTAGTGTGGCATCACTTCATCAAGAATTTTATACCTAAGATAATATTGTCATTTATCATTTATCATTTAAGTCAATTATTATTGTTTTGGCCTCTACCCAACCTAGGGTATCCCCTCTTAATCATTATAATTTGTTGTAGGTGGAGGTAGAAATACCAAAAATTGGTTTGACTTAGGCAACCCCTTATATAGCACAACCTTTTCCCCTATTTTCATTTGTGCAAGTTAGATGTGAAAGTTTTGTTGGTTGAAAGTCATAGGAAACATAGTAGACTAGAACCAAAATTTTAGATTTTTCAGATCCCGAAAGGAAGCATCCTAGTCTAGGGCACCCAGTTCCCATGTCCCTACAATTCAACTTCAACTTTCAGTCATAGGTTCCTCTTTGTATCTCATTCTCAAATCTAATTTTTTTTGTGGTTTTTTGTTTCCATATGTGCAATAAATTGCATTTTTAGATCTAGGGTTACATGTCAAATAGTCTTGTTAAAAAACATCAAATTTATCTCCTTTACAACTCAGAAAAGAGACACAAAACCCTAGGATATTGGCTCTCCCTAGTGGAAAAAAGCTAATCATCAACCCTAGTTAATTTTGTGTCCCGATGTCAATTCAAGTAAAAAGAGGTCAATCCTAGTTGGATCTAGGATCTCCTTTTATACTTCACATATTGATCAAGCTATTATCAATCCTTAGGTTCCATTGACCATGCAAAAAACTATTAATATTCTTATTTGCACTCTCACCACAAATATGTACTTGTACAAACACCAAGCAATGGGAAGCCTAGAAACATGGGATGTAGTTTGCAAGACAACTTTTAGGGTTTTCTAAGCTATATCTTCATAATACTTTTACTAAGTTCTCAAAATCACTAAAAGGGGTAATGCGAACTTAAAACTTAAAAAGAATACTAAAAAAAACTAATCTAAGAAAAATATTGAAAACCATTCATCAACAAGATGATTATTTTCTAACCACAACATTTGTACACCAATAAGTAATATATTTTGGAACTTTAGTGTCCATAACATTGATAAGATGTTATTCAAATGAATAATTAGTAGAGGGACAAGATAATTTAAAACCTCTTGCATTAATCATTAATAGTGCAAAGTCATATATCTATGGATCACTAGATCAAAGTAAACATTTGAAGGATACAAAATATAGAAAACATATGAGAAGACATTAATTTTGTAGATATTTTCTAGCATGAGAATACCTAGTACATTTTACCCATAGTTCTAAGTGTGTACACCAAAATATAGAGCACAATGATAGAAAATAATGCATAAACAGATATTCCAATTTTATAGCTACCTAGACCTCTAATCGAGCAAAGCTAAGTAAATAAATGACAAGAGGGAGACAAACTTCTCACCAAAAAAAAAAACTTGTTGAATAAGTGATGTGCTCAAGATGGTTGAGTGTTGACAGGTAATATGGTTTATCAATCCAACAACATAACCTTGTTTAGCATCCAATTCCTATTCTTGAAAATGGGTTGTTGAATGGTTAGTTTATATATTTTGAATAATAATGATGGATGGATGGAATTTGATCTTGTGCAATGGTGGTATGGATCTGATCCATTTTTAAGAGAGAATGAGAGGATTACAGATGATATATTTTGATTGGTCCACATGATTAGAAAAAAATTTGGGAAGAGATGGAAGGTGGGTATTTCCTCAATATTGATAGAGGGCGGGGATTGGAAAAGGGCCTTTTTGGAGCCTTGTGCAAAATTAACTTTATTTGTTAAAAAAGGGATGGAGGAATGTGAGAATGATTAATTAATTGACTAAACTTGATTTATTTATTTAACTAATAATGAAGGAGATTTTAGAGGAATTAAACAAATATGATTTTTTCAATCATGGGATACTATTTTTTATTAGATAAGTAGGGAAGGACCCTAATCCCGTGGTTACATCCAACAGACAAAAAGGAACCAAACATAGGTGGGAAACAACACTACCAAAAAAAACTAAAAAACAACAACCAGATTAGCACACAGGCCATCATTTAACATAGTAACCATAGTCTAGCCAGTTATAATAATAAAAAAGTAAGTTTCTACTAGCAAACTTAAAACTACGTAAACCATTAATTAAGTCAACAATGTCCCAGGTGGTATTCCACCATATCATAGCTATTATAAAATAGCAGTCCGAGATTATGAAACAAAAGGACAAAAAAAATTCTTAGTCATCAAAGCAACAACAAAAAGCCATTAATTGGCTTTCTTTAGTAGGTCCCCATATTCGCCCATGAGAGAGATGTATTCTCTTCGGTCAAGTCCCTCATACTCATCCAACATCTTCAAGACATTTGGCTTCCCCTGTTTCCTCAACTTCTTTGTAATTTTGGATTCTCCAGAAGCAACTCTCAACATCGCCCTCCTCATCAATCTGTTAGTTACCTTTGTGAGCGTAACTAATGTATTTTCCATATCTTCAAACTAAACCTATAGAAAAGTTAGTCTACTCTTTAAAAATTCATTGCCTAAGTCCTCTATTTTAATCTCCATACCCATATCCCCAGTATCTTGGACATTCTCTACCTTATTCTTTTGTTCCTCAAATTGCTCAATTTGTTCCTCCTCTTCCTCTTCCTTATCCTCCTCTAAACCTTCTTCCCCCATCTCATAAGTTAAGTCCTCAAAATCCATGTCCTTAGAATCTTCTTCCTCCTGGGCTTCAAACTATTCATACTCTAGGTCTTCCTCATCACACACAGTCATTTTATGTTTGCCTTTTTTGTCCTTCGAGGCTGCTTTTGCTAGGCAGGCTAACCTTCTACCACCACTCCCTCCACTCCCTTGCCCTTGCAAAGTCTCCTTCATCTCCTCATTATGTGTCCCTTCCTCAGAAATATTAATGACATCCCTAGGGTTTATGTCTCTTTTGGGTTTCTTCGCCTTGGGAAGTTCCAACAGGAAAGGCGAGTGTTTTCTTTTCTCCAGCGTAGCTCTAATGAGCTCAATCTCATAAAATATTTTTTCCTCATTCTTCTACAACACAAGAGTTGAGGGGTTGGAAACATTGGTGATAGGGGACTAGCTCTTTGCAGGAATTATCACCCTCCTAGCGACAACAATAGGAGGTGGGCGGGGGTTAGGTTCCACAACAGGGATTTCTACAATAACATGATTTTTTGTCTACAAGTTGTTCCCCATTGTCCTCTTCAATACAGTTGGGATTGTCATTTCTACCATCCAAAGGGTTGTTGTGAGGATTCAATGCTAGAGCATACTTATACAGGATTAACATCAGACCTTGGTGAAGGGGAGGACTGGCACCCTTCTCAATATTGAGTTGTAGGGAGGACAACAAGTAAAAGGGTAAATTTACTCTCTCACCATGCCAAATATGATTTAGTAGGGGAAAATGGTACGCATGTATCGACATATACCTTCCCTCTAAAGTAAAATACAGCATAAAAAATAGGCTAACTAAAGCAAAGGGAGGAGGGAGTTCCAACCTAGCATACCTGTTCTGGAATCTTTTGAGGTTCTCCCCATCATGCAGAAATTTGTCGACAAACTTCTGATAGTCATCCCCGCTTTTTTTGCAACTTTAATCCCTTGATTTTGTAGACTAGTTACTTCAACTATGAAACTCATTATGACCTCAAACTTCACCACTCTAATGGTTACACTACCCTTCCTCCAAGAATTGGTGAATTTTTCCATTAGGTTCTTGGTGTATCCCTTCAGGGATTGAAAGAACGAAACCATACCAGCATTTTTGAAAAGCCTCCATAAATCCACATTCTTCTTAAGGGCTTGAAAATTAGGAGGCTTAGTTCACTTTGGTGGGCCTCCGATTTTGCTTCTTTGCAAATTCTTAAGTTGTTGTGGACTTTTCTTCATAATCTCCCACTCCTGCTTTCTTTATGTAATGCAGCAAACACTCTTTCACCAAATAGAAAACAAAGCCAATAAAAAATGGTGAATTGAGAAGTTTATTTTTGTGAAGTCTTGTGACACAATGCTCAGTATCAAAATTACATCATTTTTCTTACAAGTATTAAAATCCCAATTAATTATGATACCTTTCTCCACATTAGAAATTCAGGAATAGCTAACACAAGGAAAATGACACGATTTGAAATGACAACCCTTAACAACTTGGATAACTTCATGTGATTTTTCGGTCACCTCCATGAAGGAAGAATAATTAATATTACTTCCTATTGAGATCATCAAATACAACCATGTACTCCCAATGTCATCATTACACAGAAAGACATTGAGCACCACTTGGCTCTCATATTTCCCGCACAACATCAACCTTTCATCTTTCCATATTGTACTCATTTTCAAAAATTTCATTTAGAATCAAGTCTCTTAAAGACTTCGGCATATTACCATTAGTCCATTAGGTCCACCCCGTACAACTCAGTGCCACGTTGGAAGCATAGTCAACAAATTTGTTGCCCTCTCTATAGACATGTTGCACCCTGCAATTGGTAAATAATTTCTTAATGACTTGACATTTATCAATTATATTTTTTAACTCCCAAGGTGGCACAACCTCTTCATTCAAAATATCCACTATTAACTTGGAGTCCCCTTCTATTATGAAATTTTTATAACCCATCTCCTTAAGAGTTTTGAAACCCCCTAATGCATCCATTGCTTCAATTTTATTATTAGAACATACACCCATATTCACACCAAAGCTCACTATACATTCTCCTTTGTGGTTTCTTAATAGACCTCCTGCTCTAGCTAGACCTAGGTTGCCTTTTGAGCACCTATCAAAGTTACACTTTATCCAATTCTTCTGTGGAGGGACCCACACAGTAGACATTCTAGTTAGCATATTTGACCAATTGATTTGAGTAAGATCCTTCCTTCTGCCCCAATTATGCTTAATCCTCATTTCTTTGTAGTTAGGCAAGGCTTTGGAGAAGTTGTATCTTCCAACCTCAATGTTTTCCTTAATTTGAGTTTTTATGATCAGACTTACCTCCCAACTACTTCTCTCCACTTCCCTGAATATTTTGTTATTCCTTTCCTTCCATAAACCCCAGGTTACAAATGGAGGAACTTGGTTCTAGAGGTCAACAATTACATTATGTGAAAAAGGACAATTCGACCAACTTTCTATAAACAACTTCATTGAGTGAGGAAACACCCAATTAGAGGACAACAACGACAACAAGTAGGACCACACTTCCCTCACAAATTGGTACTAAAAGAAAATGTGAATAATTGACTCTTCTTGCTTACAAAGGGAGCATCTATTAACTAGTTGGAAACCCCTCCTAACCAGGTTGTCAATAGTAAGAATTTTACCATGAGCTGCAATCCACTAGAAACAATTAATTTTGGGAACCAAGTTCTTTAACCACACCTTATCCCAGAAATGGTCTGAAACTGCATCCAAAGGCTTCACTAGTTCTTCATAAGCCTTTTTAACTGAGAAACAGCTTGAAGAGCTACATTTCCAAAGCCACTCATCTTCCCTTTCTCTATCAAACCACTTAGCCTCCCCAATTAGATTATGCAGCCTTAGGAGGATCAAATCCCAGTTTACCTATCTCTAGCCTCTCAAATTATCCCTCCTTAATAGCAATTTGAACTCCTTCCATTTTGGTTCCTCCATCTCCCAATTAATATAGTCAGAAACCTTTTTATCACAAATCCTATTTAGGCTATGTTTAAGAGGATTTAGTTCTTCTATTGAGGATAGAGTAGAAGTCTCTATCCAAGGGTCCTTCCAAAAGTTTTATTATTCCCATTCCCTATTATTTTTCTTTCCCCCAGCTTCAACACATTCCTCAATTTAACAAGATGATTCCATAAAGCAGAACCACTAGGCAGGTCAGACAAGGAGAGAAAACAACCAGGATTCATGTTCCTCAAGTATTTTGCTTGGAAGATTTTAACCGAGTCTTTAGAGCCTTCAAGAAGATTCCAACCAATTTTAGTAGTTAGGGAAATGATTGATTTAATTAAACAAGTTATTTATTCAATTAAGGTGGGAAATCTAGAAGAAATATTGAACAAGTTAAATTAACTAAATAAATAAAGGCAATTTATTTAATTAATGTTGGAAGAAGGGTTAGATTTGTTAATTAATTATTAGGATTTATTAAATAAATGTTAGAATAATGATCAAATAGATTAATTAAATAGATAGTATTATTCAATTAATAGTGGGATAGGATTTATGGGATAGACATAGTGTGATGACAATATAAATATTGGAATGTATTTGAGGGTCTACATTTTCCCCCTCTTTGAGATGACACTATGTAATATTGTTTCAAGGAAAAAATAAAATATAGTAATTTGGTGGGTTTTGAACTGGTAGTAGGATAGCCCATTTGTTTAGATCAAATGATGTTATAAGGTGGTTTAGGGATGAACCCTCGAGAGATAAAATGGGTTCAAATAACCTAGGTAGTCTCTTGAAAGGAAATCCAAGTCCAAAGGGATGAGGATTGGATATAAAGAATGGAGGAGGAGATGGTTAGAATTATGATAATGAAAATGATGCTAATAAATAATGAAAATGATAAATAAAGGATAATAGTGAGAGAAATGATGATAATGATGGATTTCATGACAAGTGTGGTGGAATCTAGATGTAGTTAAATACTAAAATGTGGTGAGAAACCTATATTTTTTATAACACTTGACTTTATGCACTAGAGTATAAGGACTAAGGTGGTGATGTGTCAAATGCATGAGGAACTAATACCCAAGTAGGCGTATAACTTTATGCATCATGATATGGAAGAACATGGTAGTGTTGGTCATGAAGTACCCAAGGATCGACCATAAATATAATCCATGAAAGAAACACACACAAGTAAGCAAGAAAACATGCACAAATAATGAAAAGGAAATACAAATAATATTTTTCCCCTGAGTAAGATGAAAGCCAATGATTGATTAATTTGATGATTATTTTTATGTACGAATGAGATATCCTAAGAATATTGCAAGTATTGGGAACAATATATCCTAAATGTAATGATTCAAACTAAATGAGGCATGGATTTCATTAAAAAAAAAACTAAGGATAAATTTTGGAAATGCATTGGGCTACTTAGATAGATTTAACAATATTTTATTTGTTGTTGTTGGTGTTGTGTTTATATAATTAGGATCTTTGGATTTTGGATTGACTGTGAGGATTGAATTTGTATACTAAATGGGGGATGAAATCTTGAAGGTTTGAGTATCTAAATTTTAATATTTTGGACCTTGTTTCAAGATTGGATTTATGGCATGTTATGTTTAGGATTGGATAATTTTTGAATTGTTAAGGAGAAAAATGATACGAGTACCAAGGGTGAAGGTGTTGGATGGGTGGAAAGATGGGGTTATGGAGGGAAATGAAGGATGGGATTAAAGATAGAAATGAGGAAGGAATGAAAGAAGTGCTTTCTAAGTATTGTATCACATAAGAATAATATTCCCCGCTTAGTTATGTCACTAATTTATGATGCTACACTTGGACCCATTAATAAATTGCCAAAATATGTTCGAATATTGTGTCCACCTCCTAATTAAGGGGAAATGTGAGGAGTGGATGGTTGGGTACAATGGGATAGATGTGTGGATATGATGGTCTAATATGGATGGTAGGTTGATGGTTGCAATGGATGAATGGGCCAAGTATGTGGAAAAATATTTCCCTCAAGTGTAGGTATACATAGGTAGTGAATTTACACATAATACCCACAAATAATTGGCATCACAATTTTTTATTGTTGTACACTTTTTTCTCTTTATTATTTTAATTTAATTTAATTTTTTTAATTTTTGAATTGGGTTTTCTAAATTCTTAGATTCAAGCATTTATTTCCATAGTAAGCTAGTGACATTCCATTTTGAATAGTGGTTTCATGTGGATCGTGTTGCTAGTGTTGTGCTCCATAAATGTTATTATAAGCTTTGATGATTGCTAATTTGGATTATCCTAGAATGTTTCCAAGGAAAATGGAGTGGGAGGTTGTTGGATGAAAGATGTGTGGTGATTATATGAATTTTTGGATGAACGGGATTTGATGGTGGAGGTATGTAGGATGATTGATTTAGTTGGGTAAAAGTAATAGATGATTGGAATGGGACCAATTGGTGAGTGGAAGGATGGTATTATGGAGGTGTGTGAAAATTTCATGTAGGACCAAAGGGAATTAAGACCAACAATCTTTCACAACATGTTGTGTTTTTAAATTGGATCTTTTGTTAAATGTGATGATGCTTTTTGGATTTTATAATTTTATGATTATTAGCTTAGGGGATTTCATATTTTGTGATACTTGGATGTTGGGACTTTCAAATTTGGATTGAGTATCCATATTGTCAGATTTTAGAATCCAATTTACTTTTTTGTGATATTGTTGGATTTTTCTTGGATATTTGGCTCACACAGATTTAGGTTTGCCAAATTTTTGGGGGGTCCAAGTGGATTTCAAATTTTTAAATTTTTTGGATTGTGGACCATTGAATTTTGGCTTTAAATTCATGGATATTTTATTTAAGGTCCTTAGAATTTTAAGACCATATTTTGGAACACATGAACTTTAGATTTTGGGATTTTGGATTTTTGGTTTTGGAATAGTGGACTTAGGTGTATTGGATGTTTAGATCTTGACATATTTTTGGGCCTTGGGCTATTGATTGATTAAGGCTTATACTATTTTTATGTGAGAATTTAAGGTGTTTGGATGTTTATTTTGGATATACTAATGCATCCAAGTATATTTCAAAGCCCTCTTTATGATCCCTTGAGGAAATAATATCTTAGAGTCTCATAAAGGTGTTGATAGATTCATCATTATGGCATAATTCAAATGGTGTGTGGTTTCATTGGTCTAGGGATATGGATTTAGGAGATGGATGATTAATTTTGGTGATAGGAATTATCGGGTTGATGAACAATTTGGTGACAAGGGTGATAGTTTTGATAAAAGGATTGGTGACAAAGTCACAAGGTCAATGAAAGGTTTGGTGGTAGAAATTTCCTTCGAGGAGTGATAAGAGGAACCTTTTTTATGTTGGGAGAAGTTACCCTAGCACTTTTTGAGTGCCATTAACATCCTTATTCTATACATAAGGAAATTTATATATGTAGACACTGAAAAATGTCCTGAATGATATCATGCACTCGAATCAGGAATACTAACATCATTTCCTCCTAAAACCCATCCTCTTGTTGCTTAATTAATTAAATCTTCTTAGCTATTTAATTAATTGCATCATTTGAATCTATTAACCTAATTAATCTAATTGGGTTAATTCACCCCCTTTCATGCTAACATTTTGTCTTATTAAATTAAATACATCAAGTTGTTTAATTTAAATCCCTAAGTCTCCTTATTTAATTAAATAACCCTAATTTATTTAATTAAATATCATTCCACCTTTCCCCTTTTCATTAAATCACTTTATTTAATGAAAATCATTTAATTTTGCTAATTGCATAATTAACATTGTTTTAATTATCAATTACTAATAAATCAATTCCCCATGCTTGCAAGGGACTATTCCTCCTTTGTACATTCCACCAAAAGGAATATTCCCATGGAATATTCCTTCCCCTTTTGCACATTAAAACTTTGTTTTAATTTGATAAATATTTATTTTCCTCACCCATGAGAATATTCCAAAGAATATTCTCACCTGACTCATTTGAAAAAGGGGGATATTCCTTTTTTGTAATAAACTCACAAGAATTCTTGTGCAAGTTAAAAGTGTGTTTTTTGGACAAAGGTGAACCCTTGATTAAATCTCATCATTGATTTGCATCCATTGATGAGAATCCATGATCCATTCCTAAAACTTCTTCTATCCTTGACTATTGATTAACATTTTTGATCTCAACCCTCCATTTCCCATTTCCTCTCCTATAAATAGATCACTATTTGGAGACAAGTGGATCCATATTTTTTAGAGAAAACTCATGCTATTGAAATAACTCACACTCACACTCACATTTAGCATCTATTTAGTATCTTTTAGCTTAATTATTTGCATTAATTAACTTAGCTTCCATTAGTGGCTTCCATGGTAGCATAGATGCATTCATGTAGCTTATTTGGTAATTAGGGTTTCAATATTTTTAGCTTAGAATCCATTTAGATTAGCTTTGCACTTGTTGGCCTCCTACAATGATTTTATAACTAAGCCTTTACAACCATGATTTAGAGACTGTACATCTAACCTGAATAGCTATTCAATCATCATGAAGGTGCATTTAACTTGTCAACCCAGGGAGGTGAACTTGAAATGGGTTAGCACAGTATGTGCACTAGGGGATCAAGTAGTCATTGCAAATTTATAGCTAAGAAACACAATAATGAAAATAAAATGCTTAAAAGGAAATAAAGCAAATGTTGAAAATCAACCAAAAACTATGCTAAGCTGAAATATAGAGCAAGAATTAAAATCTGAGTGACAAATAGGAGACTACTCTGTCTACTTTGGCTACAGGAATAGTCACATAATGGAATTCTAGTGGCTACAAGAACAGTTGATGTGAGATTTCTAACTAAGTACTAAACAACAAGTAATACTTAACTAATACAAAACTAAGAAGATAGATTGCTCACCAAGTGGCCCCCCTTGGATAAGTATCCTCTAAACTAATAAGAACTTAGATGCTCGAACTCGGACCCTTATTTTATTCACTGTAAATCATGCATACAAAGAGGAATGTATCTATATTACTGAAATTGGAGAATGAGAGTACAATGTCAAATTGTGCAACCTTTTTTTTAAGGAGCATCAAATCATTATTTATACTATAGCTAAACAACATAGTCAACTCCATGACTAGGAGGATGCCATTTAGGGAAAACAGGGGAAAGTGGAGCAATGGCGATTACGCATGCATGGAATTTGGTCAAACATACAAGTTAAGCGCAGATCCAACACAACAGTAATGCCCATGCATGCTTGATCATTAAGGTCCACTACAAGGTAGTTACGTTCAGTTGCATGAAGAATCTTTGTTATCGGTTGCCTTTGACTTGGAGCAATTCCTCAGCTGGATGTTATGGTGCATGCCCAGCTGGCAGTGTCTTCCTCAACTTGGTGTATTAAATCTACATGTCAAGGTCAATGCACATAATAACTGCACATCTATAACCACTCTAAGAAACATTTATTAATCACAATATAGATAACCCACATATTATGCCAAATATCATTAAAGCTTGTAAATATGGGGTAATATCAAATGTCAATGGTTTGAGGGAAGCATTATGCCAATACCAACACTTAAGCATTAAAGTCCATGACATCTATGAGCAAATATACTATAGATTCTACCCAAAACTAGACCAAAAACTAGGCTTATCACTCCCCCCAACCTAACGTTTTGCTGGTCCTCCAGTAGGGGAAGAGTTGTTCTTCTGCTTGGTCAAAGCTTTGAAATTTGTAGCTGAGAGTTGTTCAACATCAGTGGCTGCAATACATGAGTCAAGATCCCAATAGAATCCTCCCAATCTATCAAACTTGTTCCATCTCTTCCTCTCTACAATAATGTCAATTTGGTAGAATCTAAAATTTGGTACGGGCCACATGAGCATGGGTAGCTGAAAATTCAGGGGAAGCCAAGACCGTCCCCGAGTTCTCACAATTTGAATATGCCTCTCAATTCTTTTTAATGTTGCAACATAATTGTGGATGGAATGAGGCTCAACCTGTTTTAGCTCATCAGTCAAACTATTCCATCTTTGTGATAAAAATCTCCTCACGGTTTCCTCCTTTGTTGTTGTCTTTACCTTATACTCAATATAAATTGCCTCAATCCAAGACATAATCCTATTGCCATAACTTGGTCTTAGCAACATTCTATACCATTCTCTGTAAATATCCCTTGGGTTGCTTGATTCAGCTCTAACAGGAAGAGGGATATCAGACTCCAATTGTTTATAAGCACCATGTTATTGTCCCCAACTAATCTCATTTTGCACCCAAGACATGAATTCTCTCAATTGAACATCCCCAACATACAATAGCGGATTCCAATCATGATCTTTTGTGATAGCATAATTATGTAAATAAAATTCACATAGCAAATTCTTCATTTCAGGTGAGGCAATCCTATAAGCATTGAAAAATTCCATAGGGGTATCAGTAGAGGGATTCAAACCCGAGGCAATTCTTGACATCTTAAAAGAGAGATACTTCTCTTTCAGGAGTAGAGCATAGACCCTCAGAGGATCTCAACATTCTAGAATCTTTGGCGTCAAAGCTGCCATATCATCTAGCCTCTGCTTCAGGGTGGTAATTTCTACATCTTTACCCTCAATCTCTTCATCCTTCTTTTGGATTTCCTCCTTCAATTTCAATTTTTCCTTTTTCCATTCTTCATCCCTTCTTTGTATCTCTTTCCATAAATTCAAAATTGTTGCATGTACTATAAAAATAAGAGGATTATGAATTCCTACCAGTCTTTTTGTTGATGGAGGCTCCTCATATGGAACTATTTGTATGGACTCAGGTTGTCCAATTATCTCTGGCTATAAGGATGTTTTTTCTTCTTCCTTTTGTTGTAGGGACTCTTTTTCTTGTTGTGGATGTTGCTATAGGAATTCATGCTCATGCTACAGGACGTCTTGATCATGTTGTAGGAAGTTTTGATTTTCTTCCAATTCTTCTGCAATGTTAGCAAGATCATCCAACATTATGTTTGTTTCTCTCTTAGACATGTCTTCTTCTTCTTCAACATTCTCCTGCTCCATTGGAGCTTCGGGGTCCTCATGCGAGGTCTCACTAGGTTTAGCACTTTCCTATAGAGGCATACCAATCGCAGGCTCGGTTGGTCTTGATTTCCTGGGAGGTCTCTCATGTTTTCCTTTGGCTGCAGGATGAATAGTATCAGCCTTCCTCTTCTTTGAACTTGGCACTTTTCTTTCTATAGGTTGTGTTTTAGCCTTCCCTTTTCTCATTTCTACCTCTCTCTACTATGCCCTAGTTTTCATGAGGGTTTCAAGTGGAACTTTATCATTAGAATCCAAGGAAGAGCTTTCTTTTTTTGAGTGCTCTATTTTAGAAGCACATATTTCTATAGCTTCTTCTGCTGTAGGAGGATTCACACTAGAGCTATCATCAGAGGTTGAATCACTAGGAATGACTTCAGCCGTGCTTACTCTTTTGCTAGACCTATGGGATTGAGGTATAGCCCTAGGTGGAAAATGCTCAACATTGACAAACTCTTCCTGACGATAATTTTGATCAACTTTAATAAACTTTTCCCAAGTCATTCCAGATACATCACACAAAAAAATTTCAACTAACAATTTAATCAAGAAATGGTGGGAAACAAAATGATCCCTACCTCTCTTCATGATTGAGAGGATTGCATAGCATGTTGGCATGCCCATTTGAGCTTGAGACAAAATGAATGATTGGCTCTATAGCAGACACATTGCATCTCTCCTTCTCTGATGGCCATCATGTGATTTTGAAAGAAAATTCTGGCAAAATGCATCAATTTATCTTTGATGATATTTGATGACAAATATTCACATTGATTATGACTGTCCTTATGACAAATGTCGTAATCTTATGACATAGATAATCACGATAATCACATGATTCCACGTAATGAGATGTCAAGTCCACCAAAAGTGGAAATCTCCAACAATCTCCTATGTGGTCCCTAAGTAAACTTAACTAAGGTGTAATCATAACCTAGGACAAGGTACAAGACATTTAATTACACCAACACCCCCCCTTAAGTGCAACTTAGGGAGAATGTACACAATATCAAGCAATGCAAGATGGGTCTTGGCTACAAGGCCATGCTAGGTACCCATGTACAAATGCAATGCAATCTCTCATAAAGTGGAGAAAAGGAGAAAACCACGTGGGAAAAAACTCCTCCCCAAAAGAGAGAAACAAAAACAAGAAACATGTTGTAGGAAGGATAAAACCTCAATTGAGGAAAAAATCCCCCCCCATAAGAGATAGTCCATGCAACCCCCCCTCAATGGAGAGTCACTGCTCAAATGTCACAATGTCAAGCGTCCCCAATCTAAACTGAAGAATGAGAGAATGTAGAACAATGTGAAAGCTAAAGTAGAGTGGACCAAGGATGATGATGAGTCCTCCAAATGTTGTTACAAAAGAAATTCCAAACTATGCAAAGTAATGATGGAAAGAAATAGGTACAACTGCAGAAGATGCCACATAACTGGTGACTGAGCTGAATTTTTCAACTCAAGAATAACTGTAGAATCTATCGATGAAGAACTATAGAAGAATCCACACTGCAATAGGAATAAGGTCGAAACCAAGAAGACAACTGCGTGAGCATCAACTAAATGCTCAATAATAGCAGATTGGTACAATCCATGTCTCACTGGAGCCATGCACAATTTGTACAATCCAAGTCTCACTGGAGCCATGCACCAAGTCTCTGGATGTAGAACCAAACTTCTGAAAACAGGTAGAGTGCTTCCAAAATAGGAGTCTATATGGTGATTAGTCCATCTCACCGAAATGCATAGGTAACTAGCCGCTGCATACGCTGAGTATATAGGAACTAGCACTAGATACATAGATCAATCCAAAGAAGCATATAGAACATGACATAGTACACTGAAATAGAAGATTGTGGCACTTTATTTTAGTGCGATTACAACATTACAAAGAGGAGAACTACAATCAACATGATGCAAATCTGGAAATGCTGATGAAGAAGCCAACCAAAGAAACCTCAAGCTAAAGACCGTGAAAAAATCCCTCCAGGTGGATGTCGGTAGGAGCAACTGACCCCCATTTGACTGCCAATTAGAGGAACAAATGGTCCAAGACAAGGCTTGATCGGGAGGCAAAATAATTTTCCCAGGTTTGCTTATTAAGCATGATTTGTTTTTAAAAAAAGCTTAATTAAAAATTTTAATTTAAACTTTATTAAATAAAAAAAATTATTAAAAATAATAAAAAAATTAAATTAAATTTTATGATGAAAAAACTTTATTAAAATAAAGGAAAAAAAATTGTTTTATTTTAAAAAGCTTTATTAAAATTTAATAAAGAAATTTTATTTAAAATAATTATAAAACTTTTAATAAAATTAAAGAAAAACTTTTAAAAGAAAGTTTTATTTAAAAACTTTAATAAAAGTTTTATTTTTAAAATTAAATTAAAAAATTAAAAGCGAACTGGACAAATGTGTGGCAAATTTGATTGAGCATGATCCGTCTTTTTTAAACTTCAAAATTTTATTATATTTTTTAAAACTTTTGATTTTAAAAACAAAAGAAAATTTGATTTTTTTAATATGTTATTAAAAAACTCACAAAAAGGAAAAAAAAATTATTTTATTTTTTAATTGAAAAATCGTACCTGCGCAGGTAGGGTCGTACGGCCCGTCTGCAAATTTTTTTCCTCCGAGAGCAACTTGCTCCGATTCGGACGAATTGGCAGTCAATTTTAGAGTTTTTGGCCCTTCTGAGCACGATGGCGAGGTCCTTTTTCGCTGAAAATGCTCCAAAATGGTGGCTAGGTGCTGGATCTGGCAACCACCTCTGATCTTCAACCCTTTGCAGATTTGGCCTCCAATGTCCAACTGAGACGAAACAAAAGGAAATCTGACTATCTTAAACACTTCGGACACAATGGCGAGCTCAGATCTGATGCAACAAGCTCCCAAAATGCACTTGCAATACAAGGCCAAAAATGGAAACCTCCAAGAATCTGTCCAAATGACTAACTAAAGGCACTCTAAAAGCTCTGATACCATGTAAGAATTGGCTATGAAGGTAGCCACCCAAGATCTAGAGGCCTAATAGAAAGCACAAGAATAAGAGAGATAGAAATAAGATGACAAGAATAAACTGTATTCAATGTCAATGATATGAGAGGATTCTGATTGATTACAAATGAGAGAGACCCCTTGGTTATATAGCCAAGGTGAGAACATAGAAGGGCATAAGATTATGACAAGTGTCGTAATCTTATGACATGAGACAACAATGAAAAATTATCACTCCACCTAAAGTGGGAAAGGATAATGTGATAATCTCCACAAAAGGTGGAGAGATAATCACATGATGTGTCCACAAAAGGTGGAAGTGATGAGGTAATGAGATGTCAAGTCCACCAAAAGTGGAAAATCTCCAACAACCTCCTATGTGGTCCCTAAGTAAACTTAACTAAGGTGTAATCATGATCTAGGACAAGTTACAAGACATTTAATTACACCAACAGTAAAATGATCATCAATGTAAAATGTATGGGAAAATTCAAGGGAAATGCCTTCATCAAAACCATCCAACTCCAAAAAGTAATCTATCCATCCACAGTTTTGAAATTCGGCCAGGCATTGTACATCCTACAGTAAAATATCATGCACCATGGGTTCATTTTGAATTAACCCACCTCCCATTATCTGCAATCTAACAAATGCTCTATAACTTATTTTCCTGCAATTCCCCTTCTTTCCTGCAATTCTCGTCTAAAAAACAAATGCACTTCCCTGTAGTGTCTACCAAATTTCAGTACCAACCTACTAAATTTCCTTTCTTTTGTTTTTCTTTTTTGCATGCAACTCAAGATTACAACAGGGCAATAATGGCAAGAAAATGAGTGATAAAGGGAAATTATGATAGGAAGAAATGGCGGCTACAGTTATTGTCACTTCACACATGCAAGTTTTTCTCTTACTTGGCTTTCAAATCAGCTCATTTTAAAATTTCTAACGCAGCCTAATATGATTTGACACATGGGAAATAAATTCACAAAATATTTACATCTTTTTCTTTCCCCTCCCTCCAACATAAATTTGGACATGTGTCCACGCATGTGATATGGGAGTGACGATTGACAGGCATTGATGGAATTTATGTGAATACCTAAACTAACGTACAATGATTAAATGAACGCACTTAAAAGATGATTAAAGATAGCAATTAATGTGCATGTACCTGAATGTGTGGAAGATTTTCTACAAAGATCACAGATAAAGCAATGCTTGCCTTGTTGGAAAATAAATTGAGCAATGAATGAAGATGAGGTGGAATGAAGTGATGGAAGAGAGAGAAAGGTGGTGATGTATGGGTGGATGGGAGGATAATGAAGAAATGGACTTCCACGTAAGTGAAAGTCCTTATTATGAAAAGTACGAACCTCAATTAGGCTGAAGGAGGGACACTAGGTCCACCGCCTTCGACTGTAGGAAGCTCTGAGTGTTGGGTGAATTGTTGCAAGAACTCTTCTTTAGAAGTTGGCTTATGATATAATTTGAGGTGATGACCATTGACAAGTACTTTGAACCTGACAGGGTTAATGGTGGTAAGTTGAACAACTCCATTAGGAAAGACCTCAGCAACTTCGTATGGTCCTAGCCACCTTGTCTACAATTTTCTTGCATTGTCCTAGTATCTTGAATCATAGAGCAAGGCCCAATCTCTTGGTTTGAACTTCTTGTCCTTGATAAATTTTTCATGCCATTTGATTCTCTGATTATGCACTACTTCTGTATGTTGCAAGGCTGCTCTTCTTATCTCATCCAAAGCATTTAGCTGCATGATTCTTTCTCTCTGTGCTTCAGAAATATCCATCCCCAAATCTACAAAATTTTGCAGTCTTATGCTCAAATTCAATTGGCATCATAGTTGTCTTTCCATACATCAACTCAAATATGGCGAAGCTTGTATTTGTTTTCCATGTCATCCTATAGGCCCAAACAACTTTAGGTAATCTGTTTGCCCAATCCTTCTTATGGATAGCTACCGTTTTAGTTAGAATAGCTTCAATCTCTTTGTTGGCCACCTCAACTTCACCATTAGCTTGGGGGTGATAAGGAGTAGAATTTTTGTGCCTTATATTGTACTCATTCACTAGTGTTGCAACAAGAGTTGATGTGAACTATGGCCCTTGATCAGTAACTATTTCTCTTAGGACTCCATATCTTATGAAAATCTCTTCATAAAGAAATTATGCAACCTTGTTATCCCTTGCATGTTTTATAGCCATAACTTCTACCCATTTTGTTACATAATTAGTGCATACCAATATATAAGACTTACCATTTGATTGAGGGTCAATTTGTCCCACAAAATCCAATCCCCACTTGTCAAAGGGTGTGATTACTACCTAAGGGAAAAATGAAATTTCATCATATCTGGTTGGTCTATCCATTCTTTGACATCTATCACATTTTTTGGTATACCTTCCTGCATCCTTGTGGAGTGTTGGCCAATAATACCCTGTGTTCAAAACCTTCATTGTTGTCCTCTTGGATGCAAAGTTTCCTCCACATAGTTCATTGTGGCATGCATGCAAAATTTCATATGTCTCATCTTCTCTCACACATCTTCTCATGACATGGTCAGGTCCAATATAAAACAAACATCCAACAATCCAAGAGAAAGGAAAATATTTTTTAATGAGTTCCCTTTTCTCTTTTGGGGAGAAGTGAGAAGGAACTCTACCTGTAACCAAGTAATTGGCTATGTTAGCATACCAGGGTATTTGTACACTGAGAGAGAATATATGCTCATCAAGAAAAGAGTCATCTATGGGCTGATTGTCTTCTGATGTAGTTAGCCTTGAAATAAAATCTACAACAACATTGGCCTTCCCTAGCTTATCCACAATGGTTATATCAAACTCTTGCATCAACAATAACCATCTTTCCAATCTACCTATGATCAAAGGTTTATTCATGAGATATCTAATGGTTGCATGATTAGTGTGCACAAATATTTGGTAGCCCGTTATGTGATGTCTGAATTTGTTTAGTGCATAGATTACTACCAACATCTCTTTCTCTGTCACTATATAATTGAATTAAGCTCCTTGCAATTTTTTGTCGACAAAGTAAATAACATTTTCAACAGCTCCCTCTTTCTGTCCTAAGATTTCTCCTATGGAATAATCTAATGCATCAATGTGGATATGGAAAGGAAGCTCCCAATTGGGTCCCTTGAGTATAAGAACATGAGTCAAAGTTGCCTTCAAGTCAGAAAATGCCTTGTCACAAGCTTCAATCCACTGAAATTCAACATCTTTAGTGAGAAGGATATACAATGGTGCTACTGCCTTACTGAAATCCTTGATGAATCATCTATAATATCTTGCATGACCCAAGAAACTCCTAACATCCCTATGTTTTGCAGGTCTAGGCAGATTTGTGATTACCTCAATTTTTGCAGGGTCTACTTGAATTCCCTTGTGGGAGATGTAGTGGCCAAGAACTACACCCTCTTGCATCATCATGAAGCACTTTTCACTATTTAAGGACAAGTTTTAGTCTTCACATCTCTGTAGGACTCTCCTGAAATTCTCCAATGCTTGATTAAAATCAACACCATAAGTGGTGAAGTCATCCATATGAATCTCCATGCAATCATTAGAAATGTTTGAGAATATGTTAATGACTTCCCTTTGGAAAGTTGCAGGTGCATTGGACAAGCCAAATGGGAGTACCGAATAGGAATAGGTCCCCCATGGACAGGTAAAAGTGGTCTTCTCCTAGTCTTCCGGTGCAATTTGGATCTAGTTGTAGCCACTAAATCCATCTAGAAAAGAGAAGTATTGCTTTCCTGCAAGTGTATCCAAAACTTGATCAATAAAGGGTAAAGGAAAGTGATCCTTCTTGGTGGTAGCATTAAGCTCCCTATAATCAACACAAACTCACCATTTCCCTCCTTTCTTGAGCACAATCACTAATGGAGACACCCACTGACTATCTAAAACGGGGTAGATAAATCTCACATCTAACAATTTCTACAGTTCTCCTTTCACAATTTCTCTTAGTGCAGGGTTAATCCTTCTTTGTGGTTGTTTTACTGGAGTGCAATCATCTTTGATATAAATTTTGTGGGTACAAATTTTAGGATCCAATCCCTTCATATCATGATAATCCCATGCAAATGCATGTTGATGGGCCCTTAATAGGTTTGCCAATAACAGTTGTGGCTCTTCATTCAATTTACTATTAACATTCAGATATTTTCCCTCTGAAACGTGGACTTGTGTAGTTAACTCTATCATGGTTGATTCATTAATACATGGTACCTTTAGTTCATATAGTAGAAATGTATGGAACATACCTATTGTTGTAGGAAGTCTGTTTGCAGGAACAATGGCTGCAGGAAGAATGTCTGCAGGAATAGTGGCTATAGGAAGAGCAGGCAAAAGTGTCCCAACCAAAGTAGAAGATGATGCTTCATCCACTTCATAATGGTTCTTAATGAGATTATCCAACACTTCATCGTCATCTTGGAGCTGCATGAAAGAGCTTCTACCTAGCATCATAAGTTGTTCCACAAAATTAACTTCCTCGACCTCTTCACCAACTTGTGGCCATATAGAATCTTCTTCATCATGAGATGGTTGAGCAGGTGGATAAAGAACAAACTTTTTAGAACTCCTTCCATCTGAAACGGTAATTTCACCTTACCGACATCCAATGTATGCATCTACAGTTGCCAACCAAGACCTTCCAATAATGATAGGATACCCACCTAGTGTAGCCTTAGGAGAAAGAATCATAAAATCTGTTGGATATTCCAAGGAGTCTAGAACTACCACAAGATCCTCTACTACACCATCAGGCTTAACAGTAGATCTATCAGCAAGCTACAGGACAGTAGGAGTAGATCTCATGCTTGCAATGTTTACTTTCTATAGGATGTCTTTGGTCATTACATTGATTGCTGCCCCTAAATCAATCAGAGCATTCTTCACTTGAATTTTGTTTATGACAACTGCTACCACGAGACTACCTGGGTCATTATACTTGGGAATAGTCACTTTTCCTAGCATAATGTTAGCTAGCTAGCGCACCACATGAATTGTAGTTGGGTCTCTCTTCTTCTTTCTTTCCTTCTTAAGACAAAATTCCTTGATAGTTTTGTTGTAGATTGGAACATCCTTTATGGCCTGAAATAGGGGTATCTAAACACATATATGCTTTAGCTAATCCAAGATTTCAAAGGTGGTATCCTCCTTTTCTTCTTTCTTCTTGGTAACTTCCAATCTCTGAGGAAATGGTGGTTCTTGTTCAGTCTGCTTGACTTGAACTGGTTCAGGATTTTTAGGTGCATTTGGTTGAATGAGATCATTCAGAGGCTCCTCCTCCTCTTCCATGGGAAGCTCAGTGATAATTGGCTTGGAAGGGTTGGTAGAGTAGTTATTGAATGCAAGTGGATGTCACTTACACTCACAACATATGTAGGGAATTGATTTGAATCGGCAGAATATGCAGGCTACTGTTGTGGTTTGTTATTAGGATTGGGTGTGGGCTGAGCTGGTAGTTGAGTTGGTTTAGGTGCATTTGAGCTTGGATTATCAAGTGGAGGCACTATAGCAAGTTGTTGGGACTGAGAAGGTGGCTACATGTAACTAGTTGTCTGAGTAGGTCATTATTGTCCTCCTCTCCATTGATTTATTTGCTTCCAATTTCCTGGAGGTGGTTGCCAATGCCCTTGGAATTGCTGCCAATTCCCCTAAGGTTGTTATCACTGAGGTGGAGAACTATGATGGCTAGGCCAAGGACTTGAAGGGTTACTCCAAGGCTATGGTGGATATCCTCCATAACTGGGTGGATATGGGGGCTACCATTGGTTACCAAATGAATAAGAGTTAAAATATGGTCCAACATAGGATAGTGGATTTGGTGGCATACCTTGTCTTGGAGCCTAAGGCTCCTTTTGTGCAACATAGTATACTTGGTCTTCTTCAATCTGAATTGGCTTGAACTCAAGTGGAATATGCTTGATTTCTAGGTTAGGTACCATCTTACATCTGCAGTCCTTCTTCTTTTGTCTGTAGTGAGGGAAATACTTTGTCAACATCATCTCTGCCTCCTCTTGCTTCTTTTTGGCTTGAAGTGTATCTAATTGAGTAGCTAGATTGTTGATAATATCTTGCTTGAAGTTTTCCAGCAAATGAGTGATTGAAACTCCACTGATAGTTGACTTACCCATGGAAGATTGATAAGATCTCTCTTTCTTTGAAGCTTCTCTAGAGTAATTTTGACATATTTTATTGATATCGTCCCAAGGAACTTGGGATATATCTCCTCCTATCATAAGGTCCAAGGCATCAATGCAGTTGTCATTGATTCCTCTCAAGAAAAACAACTTTTGCGAGTCCTCATTAAGTGCATGGTGTGGGGAATTTTTCAAGAAAAACAAGAACCTTGTAATGTAATCTTCCAGGCTCTCATCTTCCTTTTGTTGCATCCTGAAAATTTCACCTCCTCTCATGTCACTACCCCTATAGTATTCCTTGTATTTCTCAAGGAATTTTGTCATCATGTCTTCTCAAGTTTCCACAGTATCCCTACCTAGGATCATGAACCATCTTAATGTATCCTCTTTCAAAGTGGCGGGAAATAACTTAAGTTGATGGGAATTAGTAGTATAATCATAACTCCTACAGAGTATATCAAAATCAAATAAGAAGGTATCATGATCTTTTGTCACAAGTCCATAAAACTTGGGGAGTGCTGAGGTAGGAATGTTCTTGATGTTGTCAACTTCATTTTGATGGGAAATGGGAAAAGGAAAAGCTGGTTGGTTTTGTCTATTCCTATTTGCATCACTCATGCCTACTTGATACGGTTCTAAGACAAAGGGGTTCTCAAGATGATTTTGATCTTCAAAGGAGAGTTCAAAGCTAGTCAGATCAGGATATGCATTAGCAAAGGGGTGTAGATCTTCTTCTTCCTCTTCTTTTGGTAGGTTCTAGTACTCAACTAGCTGGAATGGATGAGGATTGTTAGGAAGAAATCTCCCATAAGCATCCCTTCTCCTTCCACTATGCATGCGGTATCACTCACTATCAGTCAGCTCACACAAAGAATTGGTAAAGAATCAGAGGGGTAATTACTTCCTAAATGAGGATATTCTAAGAAAAACTTTCAAAAACACTACAGCAAGAAAACTGCCAATGAATCCAAAAGACTTCCTAGCTTGACACCATCCCTGACAATGACACCAAAAATGTTGTCCTCCCAATGATTCAGAGACTGGACATCTAACCTGAATAGCTATTAAATCATCATGAAGGTGCATTTAACTTGTCAACCCAGGGACATGAACTTGAAATGGGTCAGCACAGTATGTGCACTAGGGGCTCAAGTAGTCATTGCATTCTCCAGCTAAGAAACACAATATTGAAAGTAAATTTCTTAAAAGGAAATAAAGCAAATTTTGAACATCAACCAACAACTGTGCTAAGCTGAAATGCAGAGCAAGAATGAAAACCTGATCGACAAACAGGAGACTACTCTGTCTACTTTGGCTACAAGAACAGTCACAAAATGGAATTCTAGTGGTTGTAGGAACAATCGATGTCAAATTTCTAACTAAGTACTAAATAGCAAGTAATACTAAACTAAGAAGATGGATTACTCACTAAGTGGGCCCCCTTGGATATGTATCCTCTAAACTAATAAGAATTCAAATGCTCAAACTTTGAACCTTATTTTATTCACTGTAAATCATGCATACAAAGAGTAATGTATCTGTATTACTGAAACTGGAGAATCATAGTACAATGTCAAATCATGCAACCTTTTTTTTTAAGGAGCATCAAATAATTATTTATACTACAACTAAACAAGGTAGTCAACTCCATGACTGGGAGGACGCCATTTAGGAAAAATAGGGGAAAGTGGAACGATGGCGGTTATGCATGCATGAAATCTAGTCAGACATGCAAGTCAAGTGCAGATCCAACACAATAGTAATGCCCATGCATGCTCGATCATTAAGGTCCACTAAAAGGAAGTTACGTTCAGTTGCATGAAGAATCTTTGTTGTCGATTTCCTTTGACTTGGAGCGATTCCTCATCTAGATGTTATGGTGCATGCCCAGCTGGCGGTGTCTTCCTCAACTTGGCGTATTAAATCTGCATGTCAAGGTTAGTACGCATAATAACTGCACATCTATAACCACTCTAAGAAACATTCATTAATCACATGAAAAATCAATATAGATAACCCACATATTATGCCAAATATCATTAAAGCTTGCAAAGATGGGGTAATATCAAATGTCAATGGTTTGAGGGAAACATTATACCAATACTAACACTTAAGCATTAAAGTCCATGACATCTATGAGAAAATAGACTATAGATTCTACCCAAAACTCGACCAAAAAATAGGATCATCAGTGCTCACATATCTTGATTATTTTAGCATAAATCATGTTAAAATAGCTTACATCATGTTAGCTAGCATTTAAATCATGTTTCACATCTCACAATGGTTTCATCAATTTTCTTCAATAAAATTGATTGAAACAAGCTCATTTATCCTCAAGATTGGGAAAGGGTCATCGTTCCACATCAATACGACACCACTCCCCCAATAGGATAAGTTTTGATGGATTAGAATAAGTGTTTTGAAGCTTTCATAGTTTAGTATGTTAAGTTTTAATGGATGCTTAGTTTAGTTTTCATTTGAATGATCTCTATTGCATTGATGTTTAGTGGAATGAATATACTTTGTATCCTCATGGATCAAGTGTAGTCAGCCCATACTAATCTATCGGTCACATTTTGGCACTAAAACGAGGGCATAACCAATCACATTTAAGGAATTTTTCTCTCAAAGTCCATTTTCTATTTTTTATAGATATGACGATGCTCTAGGGGATTTCAGCGACACTTTTGCAAGGCATCGCCATATATTGATTCTATTTACATTTGATACAGTGACAACATCAACACTAATTAAAACAAACAGTGATATTAATACTTTTTAGAGGTATCAAAGATTTACAAATGGTGACACTACCAAATAGAAACGTTATCATCATCATTGTCCTTTTACAAAGTGATGTTAATTTTCACTAGAGTGACACTCATTTGATTTATGGTGATGCTATTGTGAATAGCAACACTTTTCTCTGGTAAGAAAAAATAGTGTTATTTTTTAGCATGTGTTTTAATTTTTTTACTTCATCTGATCACTAACGTGTCTAACTTTTTATCCTAGTTTTTAGGCTAACTGGGTTTTGTAGGTTGGACGATAAAATTTGAAGTGAAGAAGCATTCTTATCTTTAATTTGTATAATTGTAACGAGTGTTTTGAAACTTTTGGGGCAATTATAACCCATTTATCATGCTTTTAATTTTATGCTTTAGGACCACACTAGATTTCAATTAGGTTTTAAAATGAATCCTCACACCATTATGCTACTTTGGGTTTAAAATTGAACAATACAACTTAACACTTTGTTTGGTGCTTAAAATAAACTTACCTTTGCTTTGAGGATTAAAATTAACAAGTGTTTGTTATGTCTCGTGAATTACATTTTTGTCATTAAATGTGTATGCTCTTATATCGTGCCACTCGGCGATCTTAGGAATCAAAAGCATTCCTTTGACATTTTTTACAATCACCCACATATTTCAATTTGGATTAAAATGAACCCCATGGTAGTGTAAGGAAAATGTGTTGTTTGTGCTCTCTCCTTGCTTCATGTGATCTTGGAGATTGGAAAAAATGCATGCTTCCTTCCTTTTGTATATTTTTAGAGGGCTTACCACCCCATTTCAAAAGGTGCGAACGAACCAAGTGGTAACAAGCTAAATCCAAGCTCTTTGGAACCGCTATATAAAAAATGTGTTTGTGACGAAAGTCATAAGCAACATGTGTGGATGTTTCATACCAACAAGTGCCACCCTTAGTGTCTGTGCGACATGTCAAAATATTTTCTTAGGAAGGGACTAAGAGGCCTCTTGATTGAAATAATCTTGAGCTAATATTGTCATGTGTATAGCCACATTGAACAAAATTCCTTACTAAGAACCAATTGTTTAGAATCCAAAAACCTCTATGCTTGTTGGTGTAGGAACGGTCATTCTGAAGCCGCCCCCATTTTACTATTCATTGTTGAAATAGGAAAATCCTTAGGATCTTCAAATCTTTAGGATTTGAGATTTGGTGGTCCCGAGAAGTGTGTGTTGTGTAAGGGGGAGCCAGTGTTGCCAAATCTCTAGTTGTTCGTATTGTCTTAGTGTTTGGAGAAATCCAAGTGGGGATTCAACAAGTAGTATCTTCTGAACCTAGGATGTTAAATTCTTGTGAGTTAGTTTAATACTTTGCTTGGTTCCAAAACATTGCAAACAAACATCAACCAAAAAATTTCAAACCCTTTTGTCTAAGTATGGATACCCTTTGAAAAAACCTTGATATTAATGCTTTTCCTAAGAATTTATTCTTAGAGACTTCTAATTATTTTGTTTTATATCTCAATCCTTACTTCCCAAAGTTAACATAGGCAACTATGGCTTCAACCTCATGATTTTCACAAAATGGACCTTGTGGAATTGATAATGTTTTTGACATAGACATTTAGTTTGAACTTAATCGAGACAAGTGTTTGTGGTAAAAGAAACTCACTTAAGAAAGATAAATTAACAAATTGAACTCCACATGACCATTTGGAGACCAATTTCTTCTATTGAACAACTCGATCTTACAACCGCTATCATTCAGCCAAACTTTGAACACATTGAAGGAGAACAAACTGATATAATTAGTAGTTTGAGAAGCTTCACTTTTTAAAAAAAAGAAACACCAAAACAATGGAGAAACACAACATATGTCATAGACAAAGAAGAGGAACAAGCTGATATTGTGGTTGGAAGACCCATATTACCACCACCTATGTGGAAATAAATATCCTCTTTTTTATAATCTTAACTTCTCTAAATGATCTCACGCAAAATCAGAATCCCCAAGAGAAGGTCTATAGGTTGTCACTTTAAACTTAGGAATCTTAGTCCAAAAGCCATTAAAAAAAACCTTTTAGCACTTCAAAAAAATAGAAACAAGTTGGTTTACAATTTCTATAAACGTGCTTCAAGGAACAACCTAAACTTGTATACATTCTTTTGGAGTCAAAACCCTGGTCTTTTTCATGATCTTGAACTTATCTAAATCATTGGGTCTTTAGGATTTGGAAACTTTAGAGGTCTCACATTTTTCTCACTACCATGGCCTTACCAAACAAATTTTCACTCTAGGTCAACATTGGATCAAACATTTCATCCTCCCCTTCATCAAATTTCATCCTTCACTTCACCAAACTTTGCAAAAAATTTGAATACACCAAACTTTTTGACTTAAACATCTATGAAACCAATCCTAACTTAGCTACTTTGTATGTGAAATCAACCCATTTCCATGCACTTAGTTAAGTTAGTTATCATCTTTGAACTATTTTATCTTGAAGGTCATGAGTCTACCCTAAATATTTCCAAGTTCATCAACATCTTTTATCCAAACATCAAAAACATCAAACTCAAGTCAAAAGTGTTCTCCCAAAATGTTTGCAAAGATCACTCCCCATATCACTCATCTTTTCATCTCCCACTATCATCATTGCTCCAAAAATACTTAGATTTGAGTCAACAAGAGAGTTCAAACATTACAAATCTCAACACAACTCTCCCATAGGTGACCCAAAATTTATGGTAAAAACAAGATCACAACATAAGAGAATCATGGAGAATCCAAACTCACTTTTACCTCAAGTGATCCCAATCCTCTAGAATTTGATCTGAGAAGTCATGTTACCCCATCACAACAACCTTGGTCACCATCAAGGCCATATGAGATAGAAGACATCACAAACAATCCATTTGGACTTGCTAGGGAAGAAATCATGGAGCCTTAGAAAATATAGTTCCTAATTCCCCATCTTTTGTTGCACAATCATTAACACAAGGCTTAACTTTATCCACTATTCCATTAACTCCAACACTAGAGCTCAATTAAACACCAACACCAAGTATTGTAGCTAGTATTGCTAAGGAATTTGGCCATACTCTTCCATTTGAAAGAAGCACACTTGTGGGTACCCTTGATATGAATCCTCCATCCCAAACAACCACTTGGACACTAAAATTTGGTGCTCCTATTCCCAAGGATCCCCAACATCCATATAAACCACTTACGCTTCATTACTCCACAACAACTTCAACATATCAAGGACACCCCTCTTCATCCATACCCATCAGTACCACAAGTGTACCCAACATCATGCAAAGTAGTGTGGACCAAGTATCACAAGTGGACCTCAAAGGGAAAGCAAATACGCTCATGCAAAATCATCCTTTAACACAACATGGAACATCTTCATCTTATCCTCCTATTGATACATCAAGTCCAACAGTTGCCCAAAACACATCTATTCCATCCATCATCAACCCACATCAAAACAATCCCTTGATTAGAAACCCCATCAACCAAGGCCATACCTTGACCACATCCCAAACACAAGGGAATCTCCAAAACATCTATCAAGGGAATCCTTTCAATCAGTGGACCAAAGGTCCTAATATGCCCTTACCATTGTAATATTTAATGGTACCATCCTCATCTTTACCATTTTTCCCCCAAGTCATGCAAAATCAAATGGGGCCTCAAACTTACATATGGAATGTTAAACCAATGGAATCCACTATCATGCAAGGAATGTTAAACCAAGGGAATCCATGACCCCTCATCAAAAATATGGAACCTACACAGAACATCAACACCCAAAACTCATCTTAGATGTCCCAACCACTAGTTGATCCTACATTGCAAGAACATTCCCTAGCTTTACAACAAGCACAATAGGCCTATCAACAAGTAGTCCAGCAACAACAACAACAAGCAGCCATAGTAGCACAATGACAACAACAAACAACCTTATTTGTACAACAACAAGAAGCAACACAACAAAAACAACAAAATCAAGCAGCCTTAGTAGCACAACAAGCAGACCTAGTATCTCAACAATAGCAACAAGCTCAACAAAATCAACAAGCTCAACAGTATGGACAAAAAAAACAATTGCTTGCACAACAATAGCAACAATAGGGTTTATACTATAACCCTCAAAAAAACATCATCAACCCGAACATGTTAGGAACATATATGCCTACACCATCATCGCCATATCCTACACCACCATACACACCATATAACACCTCATCATATCATAATCCCATGTACACTTCATCCACCATCCCACAATATGCAACATACGTTCCCCAACCTAGTCCACTAGATGATATGGTGTTGCAACTCAAGGCGTTAACACAAGAAATGCAAGACATTCGGATGGGAAGAATGAAGAAACCCCTATGCAGAACCTATGCCCATATCCATTTGATCAAAACATCACAATGGTGTCATTCCCTTCCGGTTTTGAAATCCCCAAATTCAAAAAATACAAAGGGAGGGGAAGTCATTGTGGAGCATATCAAAGAATTTAATGTCATGTATATGGAGGTAGTCTATAATGAGTCCTATTTGATTCATCTTTTCCCACGAAGCTTAACAGGTCCTGCCATGGACTGGTTTTGTCAATTGCCTCTAGGTATCAAAATTTTCCAAGAAATCATTGACAAATTCATAGATCATTTCTCCTTCAATCTTGACATGGATGCCATCTTAGAAGAGTTATACACTCTCAAGAAAAACAAAGGATAATCTTTCACCAATTTCTTACAATGATGGAGGCAAAGAGAAATTAAAAGCAAGCAGCCAATTCTCGATGAACAAGTGGGCATTATCATAGAAAATCTAGATCCAAATCTATCCTTCCACTTGAAAATGCAATGCATCACATCTTATGACAAGCTTGTCCCTAGGGACCTTAACATCGAGAGAGCTCTAATCTCACAGGGAAATACTCAAGCCTACAAAGACAACTGACCATTAATCAATTCAAACAACAAGCTTTGTTTCTGGGCTAAGAACAAGATTAGAACAAATGATGGAGTGGTAGATTCTAAGGTGGTCCTAAGTGCTCCTAGGCCAAAAAATAATCAAATAGATAACATTCAACCAACTATGCAACAAACAATACCACCATAAAACAATCAAGTCAACAACACTGAAACACAACAGAGGCGAACACCTAACAAGAACAACTATCCGAAATAAAAATACACACAGTTGGTGAAACCCAATTGGTAGAGTCAAACCTGATAACACTTCCAAAATTTGAAAACTACCAAGAATTGCAATATAAACCACCCTGGTACAATGAAAAATATTTTTGTGACTTTCACAAAATCAAAGGACATAAGACAACGAATTACATACGACTCAAAAACATTATCTAGGATCTTATAGAAAGAGACACCATGTCTATTGAGGTACTAGCCAGTAATTAGGATCTTAAGATATACAAGACCCCCATGTTGGATCATAACAAAGGAAAAAAACACTAGAAAAGCTAAGGATTATACAAATGTGCAGCATACCTATTCCAATGTGGTCACTTCCTGTGATAGCACCATTACCATCATCACCATCAAAGGACCTAGTGCGGAATGAGGAATCACCACACGACTTTGTAAGGTCACCATCCAAGGAATCCCATCTCAATATAGGGAACACCCTACTCAGCCAACATCAAGCACTAGCAAGTACAATCTCTTAGATCAACTTAAGAAGACCCCCACATAGATTTCTATCTTAGAACTATTGAGGTTATCTGTCGCGCATGGGGAAATCTTAGAGGAAGCTCTCTCTACGTCATCCATCCCCATGGATATAGATACTGAACAATTTCAAGCTATGGTAGGGCATATCACTAATCACCTCCTCACCTTCTCAGAACAAGACCTACCATCACAACCATCTCATAATCATGCTTTACATCTTGAGGTCATTGTTCATAAGAATAAGGTTAAAAGAGTCTTAGTAGATGTTGTTGGTCTAAACATTTGCACCCTTCAGTTGATCAAAAATTTGGGCTATTCAAAGGATATTATTGAGAAAATAAAGAGCACCACCATAGGGCATATGATGACCAAGAACAGGTATCACAAGGCATCATTTCACTACCCATCCAATTGGGCCCCATCATTGCATAAACTACATGCCAAGTGTTAGACCTCGATCTTCCCTACAACATTCTGCTTGGTCAACCATGGATCCATGCCCTAAAATTTGTAGCTTCAACCTACCATTAGTGTCCTTTCGAGGGTAGAGAAGTTACCAACCATGGAGATCGTAAGCCTTTTTACTACTACAAGAATCTAGAGGCCAAGTTCTATAAGAACCCCCAAATATCTAAGAATGAAGAAGGGCCTACACCTTCTACCTCATTTGTTGACCCATCATCCCTTGCATCTACCTTAGAAAAAAAAAACACCCACTGTGCAGAATATACCTGATATCAAAGTAGTGATCTAGGATGATGGTTGTGGAAACTATAAGCTAACAAAGGATACTTTTGTGGTGGGAGAGCTACCTATTTCTCCCAAATATCATGGGAAACCCACACCTAACAACAACATCCCTGAAACTATCAAAATGGTAGCTACTACCTTCACCAAATGGGGGGACCTAAACAAAGAAGATGTTAATGAGGAGGATATCTCTAAATTACTCTATCAAGATGAATGAACCACCCCTGTTCTTCCCATGGAAGATGACAACAAAGGCTTGCAACTAATGAAGGGAATGGGGTATACCAAGAATGAGAAATTGGGAAAAAATGGCAATAGTTTGCTATAACCTGTCGTTCCTGAGAAATTTCCAAAGAATCTTGGCCTAGGTTGCACTACTAGCAAGTTTACCCTTATTGGAAAAGGTACTTCCTCTAAATAGGCTAAGGCTTCCTATTGGTTACCAACATTGCATGATACTACCCTAGATGAATTCCCCCTTGATGTCACTGACCTATTTGAGAATAATTCTCTCTTCATGATATCTACATTGACCTTCATCCCAAGCAACCAACAAAATAAAATATGCCTAGTATACCCACAACTCATTGACTTGGACCAACAAGGACCATTAATTCTAGATTTATTAAAAAATGATGAAAAGATCTCATAATTCATAGGACTTCATGATAACTTACCATGGGAAAATCACAACACAAGCTTTGATATAGAGTGAGACATAGGGGCATACTGTGGGGGATGATTGAATCCTTCGGTTGTAAAATTGATGACATGCAACTAACTTGCAAATCTTTGAGTGAAAACCACTTTGTAGAACTCTCTGATCCTAAAATAGTAAAAACAAAGGACATACCTGCGGGGTGAAAACTTCTTTGAGGTGCCCAAAGATGAGGGATTCAATCTCCCCCTTAGTGTGATGCATCCTGAGAAGTCTACAATGTTAGTAGAAAAGGCCACTCTAGTCAACATAGGAACAAAAGAAGCACCCAAGATCACTTTCTACACCGAATCCTTGTTGGATGAAGAACAAAAGAACCTAGCAGCATTCCTGAAAGAGTGAAGAGCTAACTTTGCATGGTCATACATGAATATGCTAGGGCTTGATCTAGATGTAGTTGTGCATCATATAGCAGTCTATCCTGAAGCCAAACCAGTGAAGCGAAAGTTAAGGAAAAGGCACCCTCAGATAGCACTCTTGGTCAAACTTGAGTTACAAAAGATTCTTGACATTGGATTCATCTAATCAATAGATTATCCTGAGTGGGTTTGAAACCTTGTACCAGTCTCCAAACCCACTAGGGGCATCATAATCTATAATAATTCTAGAGACTTGAACAAGGCATGCCTGAGGATGATTTCCCTCTTCTAAACATTGACATCATAGTAGACTTAACAGTTGTGCATGAAATGCTATCACTCATGGATGGTTTTTCAAGCTATAATAAAATCATGATCGCCGAGGAGAATCAACACAAAATTGCATTTACTTGTCCATGGGGGACTGTATAGGTGTGAATTTTCACCCCTTAAGAAAATTCCCCTTTTACACTTCCTCACCTTAGAAAACCAAATCCGAAGGCAAAATTCCACATCAACCCGCTGCCTTCATTCCATTTGGCATCTATCTTTTGTGTCGGTAGATGAATATCTGTTGGAGATGCACGCACGATGTGCAAACATCCGTACAACGTGCTTACATCCCTAATAGATTCATGTGTCTAAAGCTGGCAGAGGCATTACACTTCCCATTGGGGTCAGCTTATAAAGTCCCTCTTTGACCAACCGACCCCGAAGATGCCTTATTCTTCCTCATTCTTCCTTCAAATGCATTCATTCTCATTCCATTCCATCCTCTATCAATCTTATTCACAAATTATAGCAATTTCATTCTCATTCTCAAGCATTCTCAGCCTTCAACAACACTTTGGCACTTCATAATAGCAGCAACAACACTCCATTAGCTCCATAACATAAGAGTGGAACAAGCCATTGCACCAAGGGCTTGAGGTTTTGCAACACCTCCCTTCATCACAGTTAAGGCTATGGTGATTGTTCAAGTCCTCTTTTCTCCTCCATTAGTTAGTGAGCTCTTGGTGGAGGTGGTAACATTTTCACTCCTCTCCTTTACAATTTGGTTGAGTAGCTCTTTACTATTTTGTAGTGTTACTTGCTTTTTCTCCTTCTCTACTTCTTTATTGTATATTTCTCCATCGTTGCTATCTTGGCTTTATGTGGAGGTGGAAACACCAAAATGGGGGTCTAACTGAGGTAGATCTCTATACAACCCCCAACAATTTTCCCTCTTTCTTGTGTGTAGGAGGACGTGCATTTGGAGCTAGCTATTGAACGATAACTTTTGTGAGATTGTTTGTCACCTTGGTTCTAGTTTATTTACTTTATCATTTTAGTATTTACTTCACATACTTTCTCGTTCTGTTCTTACCATCTAGATTGTACTAGCTAGGCTATTAGTAGGTCTTTCTGGCAATTTCTCTATGTTTATTGTTTTCTGGCCGTATGGACGCTAGTGCGTCGCATTGATATCCTAGAACTACGCTGCCATCCTTGGATAGAGAGATATTTGAGGCATAGAATTGACTCTAAAAAGCCAGCTCGCCTAGCCCAAACTATAGTCTGAGTCCGTAGAGTGATTGTAGGACCTTATAGTCCTCATCATTCTCGTCCCTCATTCGAAACATCCCTTTAGAATGAGGTAAGTTAGGGCAGAATTCCACTCTTAGATCTCTGTGACCTGGGGCCTTGATGTGGTTGGTCCCCCTCTCTTTCATTTTTAGTGAACCTGACATGAACCATTTTGGTTTTGTTTTGTGATATTGAAAGCTCCTTTCCTTGTATTCTAGGAGTGTTGTAGGTGTGAGTGTTATGAGGTCTTTTCCTTACAACCCAACCTGCAACCCCTAGTAGGCGTAGTTGGAAGGATCTGAAAGTGTTGTGTAATGAAACCTTAATTGGGTCACTATCCTACTTTCAACCTTTGGAGAGTCTGATAAAGTGTCATTTATGCGATGGCCTCTTTCCTACATCAACCTATCCCCTCTACGCAGCCTGTGAGCAGTGGTATCAGCATAACCTTCACCTCACAGGACTTGTCGATGGGTTTTAATAGGGAACCATCTCCTCTCTACATCTCTACATGAATCAACAGAAACATCGTAGCAGGTGCTCTCATTGATCTAACGTCTCAAGTGAACATTATAACTAAGGAGATCATGCTAATCAACTTTTTACACAAAGATGGGTACGATGCACCTATGAGCACCATCTGCACACATGACAAACTTTTTGTAGCTCCTTTGGGTAGTATCATCTTGTCGATTTTGGTTGGACCTAAATTAGTGAAGCTTTTGTTCGACATAATCCTTGGGTCTGAACTCTTTAGAGTGAAGTTGGGTATACCTTGGTTAGTAGCTATGAATGCAGTACCCTCAGTCATGCATAAGTGTTTAAAACTTATCTATGAGGGTTTTGTGCATGTAATTCATGACACCAGTTATAAACCATTGGTTGCCTGTGATAGCTACTCCTAGGACTACTCTTGGCCTATGCCCATTGGTCCTCTCTTGCTTAGGAAGGACCTCTTTTACCAAATGTATCAAAATTATAAGAAAGGATGTTTAAGGCCAAAAGTGAGACACCCTCCATCGCCTTATGGTATTTCACATAGGGCTTGCTTAAAAGCTAACAATGATGTCACTAAGGCACATAGAAGGGAAGAAGAGAATCAATCCCAAGATCTTCCTTCTTCCTCTTCCCCTGTTCAGCCTGATGCTTCCTCTCGCCCCACTATGATGCCTTCATATTTTGCTCTGCATTTTTGGGAGAACCCTATGGTGCCCACTTGGTGAAGGCCTAAGTGTCCTGTGTTTGAGCTTCATGTCTTTCCCACTAAGCCTAGGCCCATTCGGTATGGCAGAAAAAAAGGCGCCCATGGGGAATCTTCTATGTCTCAACCTCTGCAGCCTCCTACGACTTCTTCTCCCAAAGCAGTAAACGGGAAGAGGCCAGCTGTCGAGACATTAGAGCTGACTCCCTCTGCTGGTTCTCAACTTGTTCCTCCTACTCCCATTTAGGAGCCTATCCCTCCACTGGAAATAGTTTTGGAGGACATTCCCATGGCTGAGAAAGAGCCTTTTGTTCCTTCACAACCTCCAGTCTCTAGCTCGAAGAGTCGTAGAAAATTCCTTGTGAATGAGCGCAAGTGTCGATGAAAGGCTCTTGCAGCTGAGTAGGCTGCCCTACAAAGGAAGGAAGAAGAGACGACCAACCTTGTATCAGGGCCTCCTACCATGTCCTCCTCTCTCCTCCCCTCTGCTTCCATTCAATCTAGCTCCGCATCACTTCCGGCTTCTCTTATGAGTATAAATGTTCCTGACCATAAGAAGGTGCAGGTATTCATCACTCCTTCGGTGGAGCAACCTTTGTTGATGTCCCTTTCGGATGTCCCACCTTTCTTGAAACCCATAGATATGAAAAATACTTTGGTGGTATCTACTGTGTTTTCTCTTCCTCCTCTTCCTCTTCCTCTACACCTCTTGCCTCGTGTGTGGAGATTTCACGTCCCCTAATGGAGCAGAAGGTGGAGAGTGATCCTTCTAGCAACGAAAGACATAAGAGGAGTCCACCTTACTTGAAAGGTAGTCCTATGCTTACTTGTTCTATTTTAGTAATAGAACCAGTCTCGACTTCCCATGAGTTCATCACTACTCCCAAATCACTCAGTGATCCTAGCAATGAATCTCAGGCAAAACCTTCTCCATTTGTTGAGGTGAAACATGGCACTCTTGTAAAGTGCACATTGAACTCTCTAGATGAAGTTTTGGCCTTGTCAGTGATTTTCGTTAAATTTTCAACCTTAGCTCCACAAGAGCTAAATGAAGGAGACCTCATGTGTCCTTCTTCCTTAACCCTTGTTGTGGGGGGGTTAAATACTCCTCTTAAAATTCCACCATTGCATGATCATCCTCCTTCCCCCTACGATGATCTAGAATGGAAAGCGGAAAACCTCTTAGTCAATCAGTGTTAGGGGGAGGCCCCTTATTTATCTTTAGATTAGATGTGTGTGTGTCATGATGTGTTCCCCCATGATCATGCTATATGTTCATGGACGACTCTTGTTTCCCTTGTTGGTGCTTAGATACAGGCATGGTTTTTGTGTCGTAAACCTTCTTCTATGTGTATCATCATTCTTCCATATTTGTGACTTGATTTTAAACAAATTGGGGACGATGCAAAGCGTTGGTGCATTTAGGATTCCCTTCCTTGTTGACCCAATCTTTTTATTTTTACTTTGTCTTCTCATGCATGCTTCACATGGTTTGATATAGTAGGGGTTTGATGATAGTTCATTTTATATACTATTATTATAATATATATTTATGAGCAGTTTTGACCCTGAAATATTAGGCTACCCCTATGCCCTGTGTTTATCTTCATTTCTCTTTTTCTCTTTTCTAATCTTTCTCTCTTCTTTGCTTGAGTTTTCTCTCTCATGTGTGACAACGCCACTTCTATGATACTTAAATTTTTAGAAAATGCATTTGTTGCCAACGAATCCTTTTCTTGAGAATCTTCACAAACTCCTTTTTAAAGAATCACATTCTTGACTTGAAACCCTAATGGAACGTATTTCCTTCATCATGGGTTCATAAAGAAATAACTTGAGAACCTTCCTCCAAGGAGGGAGTAGCTTTGATCTTCCCCTTGTGAGGGGGCATTTTTCTTCCTTTCAAATTCCTTGATGAAGTGAACATCTTTCAAAAGGATTCCTTGATGACGAATCAATTTGAGAAAGAAACATCTCTTTCGCACTTTCAAAAAGTGTGTCCCTTGAGTGGACCCCTTTCTTCACACTGGGTTCCCAAGGGACCCCTTTGAAATCTTTTCAATATGTCGACGGTCTGCATGACTATCGGCTTACTTGCCTACGTGGCCGCTTTTAGACATATTTTATATGTGGGTAGACATGTCACTTTGCAGGTACACCTGTGAGGCCATTTTCCTACTCTATGGAGTCCCCCTCTATGGGTTTCCTCCATGTGAGATATCTTGGGGGATACCTCCCTATAGGTCTATGGGCCTGTAGGGTGCTTCTTCTGAGCTTCCTCCATGTGAGAGATCTTGGGGGTGACTCCCCTGCAGGTTTGTGGGTTTGTAGGGTGCTTTCTTTGGCTTTCCTTCATGTGAGAGATCTTGGAGGATGCCTTCCCTAAAAATTTGCAGGTCTATAGGGTGCTTTATTAAGGTATCCTTCATGTGAGAGATCTTGGAGTACACCTTCCTTGTAGGCCTACGGGTCTATAAGGCACTTTTCTCGGTATCCTTCATGTGATCGATCTTGGAGGACACCTTCCTTGTAGGTCTGCGGGTCTATGAGGTGCTTACTTATTAGGGATTCCTTTATGTGAGAGATCTTGGAGGTCACCTCCTTACAGGTATGCGGGCCTGTAAGACGCTTTTATTCTACAACTTCATAGTTTTGTGGGGCTATGAAGTCCTTTGCTTGTCCTACGCTCTTGAGTTCACCAAATTGCAATTTGCTTCCTTGACAATTCAGGTATACATTTCTAACCCTACTACCTTTCTGATTTACTTTACTGAAGCACTCATCAGTATTCACACTCACTAAAGTGGGGGAAAAATGTATAGGCATGAATTTTCACTCCTTAAGAAAATTCACCTTTTATACTTCCTCACCTTAGAAAACCAAATCTGAAGGTGAAATTCCACATTAGCCCGCTACCTTTGTTCCATTTGGCATCTTTCTTTTGCGTCAATACATGAATATCTGTAGGAGATGGGTGTGCGACATGCAGATGTTTGTGCAGCGCACTTATGTCCCTAACATATTCCTACATTTGAAGCTGGAAAAGGTGTTACACTTCCCATTGGGGTCTATTTGTAACTGTAACTGAGGGTTATTTTTAGGTTAGATTCAAGGTTAGCAAATCAATGAAGACAATAAAACCCAAAATAATTACAAAACACAAAGGAAGTAAACAACGAATGATTATACCTATAAACCACCGAGGATTCCATGCTTCACTTTTGTAACACCTTCTAGCTTGTTGTTTGATGTGTTGCCCTCATATTTGACATACGAGCAATATGAAAATACTAATATATGTCCTACACCAAGCTTTGAAGGATTTGAGAAAATGTCTATGCCTATGATTCTGATTGAAAATGTCTAAAATTTCTATGTCTAATCAAATAGAGAGAGCAAATGCTGCAATTGCTATGCAAAACATCCAAGGGTGTCAATGCCTAAAATGTGTATTGTGTTCATGTGTAATATCTTTGTGTGTATATGTGTCTAATGTCCTCCAAAAATGAGGGGAAAATGGTATTTTATAGAAAATGTCATTTTGAACGGACGGATGAGATGAGAGATTGAGAAAATACCCTAGAATCAATGGTTAAGATTCAAAATGGCAACTCACAATTAGGGTTAGGGAAAAATTCCTAAATGTGTGAATAAGATTTAATTAAATAAATTAAATCAAAGATAAATGTGACAGTTGAGATGAAATTAGCAAAAATCAGAAGATAAGAAGATGGGATTTTAGAAAATCAGTAATTTTAGAAATTACTTGATTTGTAGAAGAATATTTCCATTTTGAATTAAATTAATTCAAAATTTGGATTTTGTGAGATAAAGAGGAATTAATTTTTGAAATTAATTACTAAAAGAAGAATCGATTAACTATGTGAGACATTTTTAAATAAATTGCTTTATTTAAAAATAAAGAAGTGTCACATACAACAATTAAATAATTAAAAATAATTATTTAATTTAGAAGGTTAATTAATTAAGTAAATTAGCAAATCTATTTAATTAAAAGAGAGGATTTAGGAATTAGTGACATATTGAATAAATATATTAAAATATATTTATTTGATAATCAGGAGGACATTAATGACAAAGATTAATTAAATAAAATGAGAACTTTATTTAATTATGAGTTGACTTTAGATAATTAGTGATGCATTAAATAAATATGATTTATTTATTTAATAATCAGGAAGAATAGAAGACCCTGAATTAATTAAATAATTGTGAATTATTTAATTAATAGTTGAAGATGGGTTAGGAACATAATTAAAGTGTCATAATTATGCTAGGACAAAAAGTGGTAAAATAGTGCTCACAGGCCTAGGTCATTTTTAGGTGTCTACATTTTCCCCTCTTTGTCATAATGTCGCTTGTCGCGTTGTGACAAAGAAAATAATTCAAAGTCATGCCCCAATGCAAAATAAGATGAGGAAGAACGATGAGGAGGGTAGCGGTATTCCCCCTTGACAGGACAGACGGGTTCTAAAATCACAGGTGTGCTCTCAAAATGAACGAGAAGACTAGAATATGAAGAGACAAAGAAATGTTAGTGCAATCGATATGGATGATGATATGGATGCAATGCCTATATGAGATGAGTGAGAGAAGATGACAAGACTAAAGAAGATGCATGTTAGTTCCTAGACCAAATCTTTCAAAACATTGCCATAGGACTTTAATATTTATTGCTCTTAATCATCATTGGGCGGTAAAATGACACAAATGGACAAAAAACACCATGATATGATGTAGACCAAGGTGTGCAAGGTCATCCATTTGAAAAACAGACAGTCACGGACAAGGAATGTCCTAACTCATACTAAGGGTCATGTTGCCCTAGTCTTTTTGTTGAGACAATCCACAAACAATAGTCAAAGAAAATAAAATAGGCTAGGAGACGTCATCACACCTCTAAATCCTTCATGGGACATCCTCGAGATAGCTAGTAACATGACCAAAAAGACAAGACAGTAAAAATATAAGACAAAATAGCCAAAATAGTCAAAATATAAGACAAGATAGACTATAAAGATTAACAACCATTTTATTTTGTTTGTCAATGTTTGTTTGCCAAAGATTGATTTCTTGTTGGTTTGACAGTTTGGATAGTTTAAGAGCTTTACCAATTTGACGGTGTTGACAGTTTGACGAGGCCTATTGTTAGGAAGGACACATCCTAAAAAAGGCAAAGGACATTTTGAAGAGGACCAAAGAGTGACGAGACTGACATTGTTTTGACTAATATGTTTTGGAAAGTTGACTGATGTTGACTGTATGATTGATTGGACTGTGTTGTCTGATTTTGACCAATTTTGACATTGACATTTCAAATGACTATCTTGTGTCTGAGTTTGACTATGTCTGAATTATTTGACCGATGTGACGATTGTGACAAATTCCATGATTTTATTTGGACCAACCTAAAAGGACTGACCTAATGTCTTGGGGACTCATCGACTGATGGCCTTGCCTACGTAGCAAATGCGTAGAGACAATGTAGTTCAATACACAACAAAGACTTGACTGATTTTCATGACCGATTTGAGAAGAGATGACTCTATGTTTGACATCTTGTTGTGGTTTTCTTTAGGATGTTTTATGATTTTTAGGTCTTTCTTTAGGACATTTTATGATGTTTTTGGTCTTTCTTTAGGACATTTTATGATTTTTTTGGATTTTGGCGTTTAAGAGGATCGTGACAAATGCATATGACTAATGCCTACACATGAGAATCCAAGGACAAACATGATTATGCCCCTAGTCAAGCTGAATACCAATTGATAGGTGATGACAACATTGTTTGACATGGGAAGGATGCATCCCAAAACAACATGAGGATGATGACGATAATGTGACAAAAGTATGGAGGTCTACAGTCGGGCCAAGAATGCAGTCAAGTAAAATTTTGGATAATGTGCTTGTATGGATTAGACTCGTTGCATTTGGAATGACTTGGTTAGGACTAGATGGGATGATGATTATCCTTAGACCATTTGACAAGGGAAAGCCAAGATAAGTGACAGGCATGAAAGGATAGGGGGTGGCCTTGGTAGAAGACAAGAGACATGAGACTAATGGAATTGTCATATAATTTTCAAGAACTGTCGTATAAGGACACTAAGACTATGACGGTCAATGACATGATGTTTCACGGATAATGTATGACCAAAAGATAGTCCTGTCAAAAGTTTTCCCAAAGCATGACTTATGTGTGCCTATTTTATGTCAAGACCGAGGTAAGTGGGAAAAATGCACGGAAATGATAGGGCTTAGATGGAGGTCAATGTCATGAGGAAGGGATGGGAAAATGAGACGACTTGCCCCCAAGTATAAAATTCCACATAGACGATTTATTTTACACATGACGCCTGTTTTCCAAGTTTTCATCATGGTACTTATCCAGGGCACCTGTTTGCCAAGTTTTCACCATTGGATGAAATTTTTCTCTTTACTATTTTCTTGACTTTTTTATTTTTTTTGGTGTCACCACGCCTGTTTGCCAAGTTTTCATCAGGGTGACGATTTTTTAATTTTTCAATTTTTTCTTGTTTTGTATTTCTAATTTTTTGGATAGCCTAGATGCTTTAGATGACCACTAACTGTTCTGAATGCATTGACAATGTTGATGTAGAGACTGGTGCCATGATATGCCAATAATGTCCTATCTGAAGTAGTTGTCATGCCAGGATCGTAGCGCTTGTATACAACTGATAGATGTCATTGTGGTCCTTTCTGATACTAGAGTTGTCCTTATCAGAATACGCACATCGTAATAGAGTGCCATAAGAGTCCTTGTGGTAAAGAGTTGCTGCCATGATGTGACGGATTTGTGACATGGAAATTTTGGACTTTAGGTGAGATGTAGGATTACGATAGATGATAGCAGATGTGGAAATGTTGTTTGGATGTTTGGATGAATCACTTTTTATTCTCCAAACTTGGTATGGTGTATGACGGATTTTGGAGGGATGGTGTTTGGAACCAACACTTTTATATGCCTTGATTGATGACCATTTTGAAGGAGGTGGACATGTGTTATATGTGGGAGTCCTCTTGTCTTGTGGCTCCACATATTTATTGAATTTTTCTTTTGACATATTTTCTTTGCTTGATCCACTTTTCTTTGGGATCCATTTTAATTTCATTTGTCCACTTGTCTTTTTGTTTGATTCGATGGCCTTTGACATTTGATTTTCACCTTTTGATTTGTATGAATTTTTCTTTTGTTGGTTCGAAAGGGAAGGTTGAAAATGACGATTTATGGTGCGGGTGGAGGGGGTGTTGGCAGCAATCTTATGACAAGGATTTCTCATGGACTCCATTTTGATGCTTGTATCTGACAAGGTTGCCCCCAATATCGAGTAAGTACCACTAACATCATTTGATTTGTTGACTGAAGAATACCCAAGACCTTGATGTCTATAATTTTCCTAAAGCTGTATTGGTTCTAGAATGCCTTGCTCGTGTATACCTAGTCCTTTGTCTTGATATTGCATGCTTTGACAGATTCTATTTGTGATGGGGTATTTTTTGTTTTGAAAGCAAGATGCTAACCCATCATTAGGTATGTGGATACTGTCACTTGTAATATTTTCGTCTGCAAGAAAGCCTGCTCTGACAAAGATAGATGACCCTAGTTGATAAAGTGTCTTAGCTTCATTGTCATGTTGGACATCTTCCTGACTGATATCTTTGATCTGATCATGTGACATGTCAGGTTCAGATGATTCTATTGGTGCTTCCAAGGCAATTTCAAAGCCATCATTAAGTTTAGTGTCATAGAGTCCAATGATTTTAGCTATAACTTGATCATATGCAAGCATGTCCCTAGTGGAAGATTCTTGTTCTAGAGGAATATCGTCTGTGTCCCATGAAGGCAAGTGTCTCATTGTGGGAAGTGTGAATAGTCGAGGCCTTTACAAGCTCGACAAGTGTTTGATCATGAATGGCGTAAAGGTCAAGGAGTGGATCGTTTGGACTTCTTGTTCAATGGTAGGTGTACTTTGGATGTCATGATTGTCTTGAAGGAATCCTTGAATGGAGTTTAAGATAAGGTCATAGGATGGACTACCTTGTTCTTGACATGAGGGTGACATTATAAGGTCATGCTTTGGGATTTCGTTTTGACATGTATCCTCAAGTTTAGATGATGGGATGTTCCTTTGAGTAATGATAGAATTTTCTTGACTATATGTGGCTTGTGAGGGGGTGATTTGAAAAGGATTAGGAGAAGACATGGGGACTTGGATGGGACTAGTATGTGAAGGGCTAGGATATGACATGGGTACTGGCATTGGACTAGTATGTGAAGGACTAGGGTATGTCGTGGAGACTTGGACTGGATATGACATGGAGTCTTGGACTGAATTAGGATGTGACGGCATAGGATGTGACATGGGGACTTCAACTGGATATGCCATGGAGTCTTGGGCTGGATTAGTGTAAGGTTGACTAAAATAGGACGTGGAGACTTGGACAGGATCGATATGGTATGATGTGAGGACTTGACATGAGTTGGTAGATGGTTGATAAGGCATGTAGACTTGGATGGGATTGATAGGTGAAGGACTAGCATATGACGTGGAGACTCGGTATCGATTAGTGGATAGTTGGTTTCCCTTGTCAAGGTTAGGATAAGGGTGATAAGTGGACGTTTGTTGTGAATGGAGGTGGCAAAGTATTTGTGTCAAAGCCTCATGGTAACTTAGCCCCTTGGTCCAAAAGCATGGCTAGATACCTTTGAGGGTCGCATAAGACTGAGTTTTCTACGAAGGAGACTATATCAGGATTTTGTGTTGCAGCTTCTAAGTCTTCTGCATATACTCGTTCATTTTGGTCTCTTTGTATCAATGGTTCAGAAGGGTTTCGTGATGAAGATGGCATGTTCATGAAAGGTTGCATTTTCATGTTGTGAAATGGGTCAGAAGTGTTATTTTCTCAAATAAGGATGATGAGAATGACAACTAAATGTGAGGATGATGACAACCTATGTTTTTTGAATTTTTGATAAGGATGAAAATGCAAGACTATGTTTCCTAAAATGTTGACTAGAATGACTAGGTGATGATAACGTTTGTCTAAGGAAATGATTGATGTAAGATGACAAGGTGATCAAAGCCAAAATGTTGACTGAGGACTAAGATGATGATGTTTGACTAAGGACTTAATGTTATAAATGCAAGGTCTAGGTTCAAAATGATGACTAAGATGAATAATGCAAAGTCTAAGTTCAAAATGAGGACTGAGATTGTTTTTTGATGTTTTGTTGAAAAGTCTGAGTTGTCTAAGGTCGATTGTTTGTGTCCAGATTTGTGAATGTTGTGTATAATGTTTGAGTAATCCAACAAGCACTTGACAAGCACAATGTTTTGAATGTAAGCAAGCACACATAAGACAAGTACAATCCTAGGTTAGGCCAGGAAAATATTCGCTAGATTCCACGTAGGTTTCCCCAACTGCATATCTGTAGTGTGTGAATTCAGAAGCTTGGATGCACAGGCTCCCCCTTACAGTGCACTCTCTTCTCACGTCAGGTTAACCAATGTAACTGAGGGTTATTTTTAGGTTAGATTCAAGGTTAGCAAATCAATGAAGACAATAAAACCCAAAATAATTACAAAACACAAAGGAAGTAAACAACGAATGATTATACCTGTAAATTGTCGAGGCTTCCATGCTTCACTTTTGTAACACCTTCTAGCTTGCTGGTTGATGTGTTGCCCTCATATTTGACATACAAGCAATCTGAAAATACTAATCTATGTCCTACACCAAGCTTTGAAGGATTTGAGAAAATGTCTATGCCTATGACTCTGATTGAAAATGTCTAAAATGTCTATGTCTAATCAAATAAAGACAACAAATGTTGCAATTGCTATGCAAAACATCCAAGGGTGTCAATGACTAAAATGTGTATTGTGTCCATGTGTAATATCTCTGTGTGTATATGTGTCTAATGTCCTCCAAAAATGAGAGGAAAATGGCATTTTATAGAAAATGCCATTTTGAATGGATGGATGAGATGAGAGATTGAGAAAATACCCTAGAATCAAGGGTTAAGATTCAAAATGGCAACTCTCAATTAGGGTTAGGAAAAAATGCCCAAATGTGTGAATAAGATTTAATTAAATAAATTAAATCAAAGATAAATGTGACAGTTGAGATGAAATTAGCAAAAATCAGAAGATAAGAAGATGGGATTTTAGAAAATCAGTAATTTTAGAAATTACTTGATTTGTAGAAGAATATTTCCATTTTGAATTAAATTAGTTCAAAATTTGGATTTTGTGAGATAAGGAGGAATTGATTTTTGACATTAATTACTAAAAGAAGAATCTGTTAACTATGTGAGACATTTCTAAATAAATTGCTTTATTTAAAAATAAAGAAGTGTCACATACAACAATTAAATAATTAAAAATAATTATTTAATTTAGAAGAGGTGGTTAATTAATTAAATAAATTAGCAAATCTATTTAATTAAAAGAGAGGATTTAGGAATTAGTGACATATTGAATAAATATATTAAAATATATTTATTTGATAATCAGGAGGACATTAATGACAAAGATTAATTAAATAAAATGAGAACTTTATTTAATTATGAGTTGACTTTAGATAATTAGTGATGCATTAAATAAATATGATTTATTTATTTAATAATCAGGAAGAATAGAAGACCTTGAATTAATTAAATAATTGTGAATTATTTAATTAATAGTTGAAGATGGGTTAGGAACATAATTAAAGTGTCATAATTATGCTAGGACAAAAAGTGGTAAAATAGTGCTCACAAGCCTAGGTCATTTTTAGGTGTCTATAGTAACATCCCTCTTCGACCAACCGACCCCAAAGATGCCTTATTCTTCCTCATTCTTCTTTAAAATGCATTCATTCTCATTCCATTCTATCCTCTAGCAATCTTCTTCACAAGTTATAGAAATTTCATTCTCATTCTCAAACATTCTCAACCTTCAACAACACTTTGGAACTTCATAACAAAATCAACAACACTCCATCAACTCATAAAGCAAGTGTGGAACAAGCGATTGCAACAGGGGCTTGAGGTTTTACAACACCTCCCTTCACCACAATTGAGGTTGTGGTGATTGTTCAAGTCCTCTTTTCTCCTCCATTAGCTAGTGAGCTCTTGGTGGAGGTGGTAACATTTTCACTCCTCTCCTTTACGATTTGGTTGAGTAGCTCTTTACTATTTTGTAGTGTTACTTGCTTTTTCTCCTTTTCTACTTCTTTATCATATATTTCTCCATCGTTGCTAACTTGGCTATCCGTGGAGGTGGAAACACCAAAATGGGGATCTAATTGAGGTAGACCCCTATACAGCCCCCAACAATTTTCCCTCTTTCTTGTGTGTAGCAGGACGTGCATTTGGAGCTAGCTGGTAAACAGACACTTTTGTGAGATTTTTTTGTCACCTTGGTTCTATTTTATTTACTTTATCATTTCAGTATTTACTTCACATACTTTCTCATTTTTTTCTTACCATCTAGATTGTACTAGCTACGATGTTAGTAGGTCTTTTTGGCAGTTTCTCTGTGTTTATCATTTTTTGGTCGTACGAAAGCCAGCGTGCCCAAGAGATGCCAACACACCACGCTGACATCCCATAACTGCACTGTCATCCTTAGACTAAGAGCTCTAATGTATAGAACTAACTCAAAAAAGCCAACTCACCTAACCCATACTATAGTTTGGGTCTATAGAGTGATTGCAAGGCCTTATAGTCCTCATCATTCTCGTCCCTCATTCGAGACATCCCTTTAGAGTGAGGTAAGTTAGGGAAGCCTTCCACTCTTGGCTCTCTATGACCTGGGGCCTTGATGTGGTCGTTCCCCCTCTCTTACAAGGACATATTGCTGGAACATGATGCCATTTGGGCTAAAGAATGCAGGAGAAACCTATCAGAGAGCAATGACCCTCATCTTTCATGACATGATCCACAAAACAATTAAAGACTATGTGGATGATATTTTGGAAAGTCAAAGAAAAGGAGTGAGCACATACAAGTCTTAGGACCCATCTTCGATAGACCCAAAGACTATAAGGTACGATTGAATCCAAAGAAATGTGTCTTTGGGGGGGACATCATGAAAGCTCCTTGGCTATATTGTCTCACAGAGAGGGATAGAAGTTGATCCAATAAAGGTAAAAGCAATCTTAGACATGGAACCACCACAAATATTGAAGCAAATGAGAGGATTACAAGGAAGATTGCAGTCCATCAGGAGGTTCATAGCATAGTTATCAGAAAAAATCTGCCCTTTCTCGCATCTTCTCCACAAAGGAATAACTTACAAGTCGAATGAGAAGTGTGATAAAGCTTTCCAAAAAATCAAGGACTATATATTAACACCTCCAGTGCTTATGTCACCGATACCAAACAAACCATTGATCCTGTATATCTCGGCAACATCAACAACACTAGGTGCTCTTCTAGCACAACATGATGAAAATGGAAAGGAAAGAGCTATCTACTACATCAACAAGACCTTACTGGGCTATGAAATGAACTATTCATCCATTGAGAAAGCATGCCTAGCATTGGTTTTTGCTTCACAAAAATTCATACACTACATGTTATCACATCAAATCAAACTTATTGTAAAGATTGACCCATTGAAATACTTGTTATCCAAAGCAACTCTCATTGGGCGAATGGCCAAATGGGTAATGCCCTTGACTGAATTTGACATAGAGTATGTGGAGCATAAGGAAATCAAAGGGAAAGTGCTCACAAACCAATTGGAAAAGGAACATATCTATGCAAAGAATCCATTGATATCTGAATTCTCAAATGAATCAATATTCCTTGTCAATACAACAAATCAGTGGAAGATGTACTTTGACGGATCATTCACCCAACATGGATCAGGGGTGGGAATTTTTTTCATCACCCCTCAAGGCGATTGCATCCCAAAGTATATAGGTTATCATTTTTGTGTACTAATAATATTTCTAAGTACAAAGCCCTAATCACAGGTCTAAGGATATCAATTCAATGGCAAATATGAGAAATGAAAGTCTATGGAGACTCACAATTGGTTATCAACCAAGTCAATGATGACTAACAAACTAAGGATGATAACCTTACTCCTTATAAGAATATGGTAGAGAGTCTCAAGGACCTTTTCATAGATATAACTTTTGGGTAGATTCCTCGCATGAACAACTCAGCAACAAATGCTATGGAAACAATTGGGTCATTATTAGACATGCCACACAATGTCCTTCAATGTTAATTCTTGGTAGAGCAACTTCTTGTACCAACTTTGGAAATCCCAAAATTTGAATTCACGTGCATCATTGTTAGTCCTGAATCCTTGTGGTATCATGACATATTCACCTACCTAAGCAAAGGAACTCTCCCATCCGATATCACCTCCAAACTTAAAAAGACCTTTGTTAAAAGGGAATCTTGATTTGTAATCCTAGGTGATACCCTATACCAACGAAGCATCGAGGGGATATTACTACGATGTCTTAACCAAGAGGAAGCTTTGACCACTTTAATAGAAGTACACAATGGCATATGTGGTTCCCATTCTAGTAGTATGACTTTAGCTAAGAAACTGTTGAGGACGGGGTACTACTAGCCAACCATGGAAAGAGAAGCCCCCCATTAGTATGTGCAGAAGTGTGTCCAATGTCAACAACATGGAGATTTGATTCATGCTCTGGCTCAGGAGTTGCAACCAATGGTCACACCTTGGCCTTTCCATTAGTGGGGGCTTGACATCATAGGAAAGATTACCCCAACCTCATCTAATGGCCACAAGTTTATCATAACAGCCACTGAGTACTTTACCAAGTGGGTTGAAGCCATTCCTATGACCTATATAATAGGGAAGCAAATTGCCAAGTTTATCCTGAATTACCTCATCTGTCCTTATGGTGTTCCATAAACCCTTATCTCAGAAAATGGAACACCCTTCAAGAATAAGGATGTGAAAAAACTATTTCAAAAATTCAACATCCAACACTGATTCTCTACCCCGTATTACCCCCAGGGCAATGGTCAAGTTGAGGCTACAAACAAAACCATTTTGAAGATCTTAAAGAAAATGGTCAATGATGTTGGTTGTGACTAGCATCTATAGTTAAATCCTACCCTCTAGGCCTATCGAACTAGTATCCACACTCCTATAGGTGCAACCCCTTTCTCCTTGTCCTATGGATCAGAAGCCATCTTGCCTATTGAGGTCGAGCTTCTATCACTGCAAGTGTCACTATGTAACTTAATCACTGATCAAGAGTGTAGAGTATCTCGGATAAATGAGCTAAAATTCTTGGATGAGCATCGTATTGATGCTCTTCATCACCTAAAAGTATATCAAAACTGACTAAAACAGAGCTATAACAAGAAGATCAAATGTTGGTCTTTCCAAGTAGGGGATCTTGTCCTAAAGAAAAATCAGAAAAATCTCCCAGATTAGGACAACAAAGGAAGGTTTGATCATAACTAGTTACATCCCTTTGTCATCACAACAAGTTATGGATTAGGAGTATATCAATTGTCAACACCTGAAGGTGAACCTTTGCAAGAACAAACCAACAACTTGCATCTCAAAAAGTTTTATGCCTAGTCTTGAAGGGTGTAAATCTGAAAAATACAAAAAAATTGAAAAAAGCTCAAAATCCAAAAATTGAGAAAAAGGATTGAAAATAGTAAAGAAAAAACAATTTTCCTATAGTGAAAACTACTTTGGTGGCGCTTTGGGAAAGTACCTTGGTGAAAACCTAGAAAATAGGTGCCTCACGTAAATAAAGCACCTCTATCTACCTAGGATCTTTATCATTCCATTCATCACATTCATCCATCCTATTTATTCCATCTCATAGCTTGATCTTGTGAAGTATCATATCCCTTTAGTACTACTTGGCATATTCCTAAGGTTAGCTTGTCTTGCCTATATCAGGGTAGTCTATCACATCACATCGGGGGAAATTCATTATGGATTGGGTCGAGTTCTTGTATATCTTAAGGTTATTGGAAATTTCAATTCAAAAAATCCAAAAATATTTTCAAAATCTTGTATAGCCAAAAATCCAAAAACATCAATTTTTTGTACAGCTAAAATCCAAAAACATTCATAAAATTGTAAAGTCAAAATCCAAAACATCCAAAACACATCAAAATCCCTAAAAAGGTTAAACATCGAAAATCCAAAAATAGTAGCATATCGAACTACGAGTCTCTGAGCTTGAACGTAGGAAAGGCCATCATTGATGTGCCCCCGAGACACCCTAGGTCAGTCCTTTAGGAGTTAATCATAATCAACTGACATTCCACCAACTATTCATATCTCATCTTCAATAAGTCGTCAGTCAAACTATGCGGTCTCTGTGTGTATAACGTAGGCAAGACTCATCTTTGATCAGCCCCCAAGGCCCCTAGGATAGTCTTTTAGGTTAGGTTGAAACTCAAAAATCCCTAAACATTCAAATATCGAAAATCCTTAAACATTCAAAATCTCAAAAAATCCCTAAAAAAATTGAAAACTCATAAAATAAAAAAACATTAGAAAACATTTAAAAACCTAAACAACATCAAATATCTTGGAGAAAACCCTAAAAAAACCTCAAATAATAAAAAAGAACCAAAACATTCACATAAACTTTCAAAAAAGATCAAAAACAACCTTAAAACATTTTCAAAATACCAAAAACATTAAAATATTCTAGAAAAAACAAAACCACCCATCCCATTTTGATTTCACCTGCAATAAACCTCCATCCATAATAAATCAACCATTATCTTCAACCTTTGGAAAAACAAAGAGAAAAAAAGTATCGCAAGTCGTAAAGTGAGAACTTAAGTGTCAATCTAAAGCCTAGATCATAGGTACATGAGTCAATGAAGTTTGTATCAACGACTTATCATAAATCTCATCCTAATCAAAACATCTGATCAACATTCCCTAGGATGCATCCTTCCTGTGATGGGCATCAACATCAGAAATCACCTTAGCTAAAATAAACTGGAAAGAGATATAGATAATGCTAACTGTTTGTCTTTGATCTTCTTCTTGTGATTTATCTTAATAACCCATTCCGAGGACCTCTCAATGATGTCTATCAAAATGATTTAGAGAGAAAGGAATGGGGACATCAATCATTATCTTTCATTTGTTGTACTTGTGGGAATTCTTGTAAAATAATCTTGGAACATGCTTGCTTAGCTGTGTAGGGAAGTTGTTTGGAGTACATTGTTGACTATTGCATATGCTTTGGTCCGATATATTATAAACTACTAAACTACATTCCAATGAGGTTTCTATATGTCAAGGTGTGAACAAGAACTATCCTATCTATTTGCAGAGTCAAAGTCTATTACACTAGATACAACACCATCCTGGTTATCAATACCTTGATGCATCGTGTCTATGTGTTATATCAAACAATAAGAAACAATAGAAAATCCCAATACAAAGATATGAGAAAATCATCATGCATTTATCATCACCATTTCTAATAAAGTCTCGGTGGATCATAGACTTGTTGGAATTTTTGAATCAATCATCAAAATTAATGGTTAATCATCTTGTTCATTCTATCTTCTCTCCGCACTAACCTGGTATCATGACAGTCAACAAAAACAAAATTATCAATGCATCCATCCTACATCAACAAATCATCAGCATGCATACATCACAGCATATCATAATACAAAAAACATATTTCACTGCAACATCATTATCATTTAAGTTGTGCTAAATAATATAGATTTGTTATTCTAAGCATCTTAAATTGTTGCACACATATCATAAACATACATCACATAATGATATCATAAGCATGAACATATGCATTATCCATACATACATCCATATGCATACATCATCATCTCATAAATTGCGTAGAAAAGTACACAAAAAGAAGTGCATCCATTCCATATCATTGCATCTCATATCATAGATTATCATCACATAACGCATATCGCCTCAATAAAAGAAGTACCTCCATTACGTTGCATCCATACATGATCACAATATATATATATAAGCATATCACATCATATCAACATTAAATGCATCCATACATTCATAAAGCATGCAATAAAATGAACACATCACATCATATCGAATCCATATCATCTCGTATATATATCAAAAAATGGTGATTGTCATAATACAATATCTGAGTCAATGTCTGTATATCAATCAAAAGTACAATATCCATGAGGCTATAAAAAGGAGCCCATGAATGTACATTTGTATAAAGAATTGAGCAATAATAAAAAAAGTGTCTATACAAGCAAGCTAGCCCTGATGGCTACTCCCCTCTCCAGGTTTTCTCTCAAATGGATGATCCTCAGCCCGGGGATGTGCTCCACTCCTCTGTGAGAAATTTGGCTTCCTCATCATTGTAGGGACATCCTGATGGTAATACATGCGATAATACGTAGCCTCTATCATAGCCTCTGTATAAATGTGCATAACCTTTTTGTCCCTGTGTTGCAGCTGTCATAGCTTCTAACTGTTGGCATCGCCCAACCTCTTGTACCAACTACATATCTGAGGTCTTTCTGAGCTAATGCTCATGATACCTCTTAGTTGTGACTGCTTGTACCTACTATCATGCCTAGTCTCTCTGAGCTATGACAACCAATATCTGATGTTGAGTTTGATCTCACTCAACTGTAACCACCTGCAACTGTTATTGCAACTTCTATATCTATGCACCACAGGAATTTGGCCCTGATGATGGTTGTTGTGGTGGTAGTTGTTGTATCAGTGGCTACTAAGGTGGCTATTGATGCAATGGTGGTGCACTCAGGACCTGTCCATCATGATGTTGGCCATCCTGTCCCTCCTATCCTCTACCTCGACCATCTAGCCCTCTGCCCTATCCATCCTATGGTTGGCCTCGACCTTTTCCTACACCCCTCCCTCTCAGCCTCCTTCATGGAGGTATACCTATTGGATCTATAAGTCAAGGAGGGGGTACGAACCATACATCGTGTGTAGGTGTAGTCTATTCATTTTCTTGTCCCTAATCATAGGCCTATGGCCTAACAACCAACTGTATAAAGCCCTCGACAACCTCGTGAGTTGGGATCATGTGTCCCCATGTATTCTCTCAGAATGATCTAGCAAAATGGCTATATATGCATCATCAAGCATGTCCTGCCTCTCACCAAACTATTTGGAAACTCTATTGGGAAGGTACCTCTCTATCATGATATGCTATGGACCCTGCATATACTAGGTTTGTCAAGCAAAGAATAATTGTTGAACATCATCATACCATGTCAACATCTGAAGCCATGGTCACCATCGAAACACTATCATATCATCGATCACTCGATGTTAGTAAGGAATGTCAAGCTGCCCTATGTGCTGCAAAGTGATGGCACCTTTGTACCTCCAAACAATTGGATCATCCAACTCCACATCTTCCATATGAACAATTGGTCCAACCACGACAATGTGCTCCTAGGCCCATATGTGGAGAAGGGTGACCCCTGTACTAATCACTCTCCCATCACAGTATATAAAGTCATGCATATCATGGTAAAGGGAGGCCAACATCACTAGCCCCCATTCATATTGAGTCCTCCTAAACAACATCATGTGCCATGCCAGCCCCCATCCTAGATCGAGTCCCCTACTTCATCTATCTGGAGCAACCAAACCTGAGATAACTGCTTCAATGATCAATCTAAAGGTCAACGCTCGACCTCTGTACATCTTGAGGTCAATCTAGGAGTTGATGAGGACAATGGACTCCTACTCAAGTACCTCATGGCAAGCATCATAGCCAATATCAGTATCATAGATCATGCGCTCACCATGTATATGCAATCGCAAAAGCTGTCATACATCCTCCAATGTCATTGTCACCTCACCAATAGGTAAGTGGAATGACGAGGTATCACTATGCCATCACTCGCATATTGATGTCATCATCGTCAAATGGGTCAGCACGATGGGCATGTAAGCAATGTACCACAAACCAATCTCTCCCAGGTGCTCTTGTTGCGGCTCAGACAAATCATCAAGTCTGGACAACATAGTCGACCTATGTTCGTGGGACATCAAAGGCTAGATAACCTCCTGCACCCACAAAGCACACGACGTCAAATTTCACAAAATTTGGCTAAATTTGGAGTTTTTATCCCCCAAAATGACAAAAGTGTCACTATATCTCAAATTCCAAATGGCAACAATATGTGCTTTCAAATTACAAATCATGACTAGCATCACTTATCACACCTCCATCACTTTTTGAAATTCGCAAACCCTAATTCTAAATTTCAAATTGGGCGACTGCATCACTATTTACACCTGCACTGTGATTTGCAACCAAAAAACCCTAATTCCAATCACGAAATGTGTCACTAATCACAATAGTGTCAAGCTAAAATTCAAAATAGCATCACTAATTCTCAAAAAAGCATCACAATATAGTGATTCCTCCTAAATCTAAATTTCAAAATGCAATAAATACGCTCAAAAGTCAAAATGCAAGTCAAGTTCCAAATTGCATACCAGTGGTCCTGTGCTTGGAGGCCTCTAGTACTCCCCGTCGGAAATGTGTCATGGGAGCACTCATTGTGCCATTTCGTCGGAGGTTCAAAGCTCAAAATGCAAGAATTTGCTAAGGTGTGGATGCACAAATGAATTGAAAGTGACCCTTCTTCACCTATTTATGCCTCCAAATTAGGGTTTTTTTCCCTAATTTAACCATAAAGCTAGGGTTTTTCACTATTCTAATCAATCTAGCCAAACTGAAGCTTATTTTGCATTATTTTTTATGTTTTTGGCATGTTTTTTGCATCCTGGAGCCTTTTTGGATCCTTGAGGCAGCATTTAACCTTTGTTGAGAAATCAACCAAAAATTTAAAATTTCCTCCTGATTTCTCGAGGGGGCAGGGGACCAACTTATTCCTTCCATTGGGCAGCAGTGGGGCATCTAGAAAATCATTTTTTTTATTTAAGTAGCAGTTTTAATCTAAAGGAGCATCAATCTTTGAACCAACGTAGCAGGTACCTCGCTTCAAAGAGAAGCAAAATGTAGACACTGAAAAAATGTCTTGAATAATATCATGCACTCAAATCAAGTATACTAGCATCATTTCCTCCTAAAACCCATCCTCTTTTCACTTAATTAATTAAATTTTCCTAGCTATTTAATTAATTGCATCATTTGCATCTATTAACCTAATTAATCTAATCGGGTTAATTCACCCCCTTTCATGCTAACATTTTTTCTTATTAAATTAAATACATCAAGTTGTTTAATTTAAATCCCTAAGTCTCCTTAGTTAATTAAATAACCCTAAGTTATTTAATTAAATCTCATTCCACGTTTCGCCCTTTTCATTAAATCACTTTATTTAATGAAAATCATTTAATTCCCCTAATTGCATAATTAACATTGTTTTAATTATCAATTACTAATAAATCTAATTCCCCCAACTTGCAAGGGAATATTCCTCCTTTGCACATTCAGCCAAAAGGAATATTCCCATGGAATATTCCTTCCCCTTTTGCACATTAAAACTTTGTTTTAATTTGATAAATATCTATTTCCCTCACCCATGAGAATATTCCAAAGAATATTCTCTCACCTCACTCATTTGGAAAAGGGGAATATTCTTTTTTTGTAACAAACTCACAAGACTTCTTGTGCAAGTTAAAAGTGTGTTTGTTTGGACAAAGGTGAACCCTTGATTAAATCTCATCATTGATTCTCATTTGTTGATGAGAATCCATGATCCATGCCTCCAACTTCTTCCATCCTTGACCATTGATTAACCTTTTTGATCTCAACCCTCCATTTCACATTTGCTCTCCTATAAATAGATCACTATTTGGAGACAAATGGATCCATATTTTTCAGAGAAAACTCATGTTGAAATCACTCACACTCACACTCATATTTAGCATTTATTTAGTATCTTTTAGTTTAATTACTTGCATTAATTAACTTAGCTTCCATTAATGGCTTCCATGGTAACATAGAAGCATTCATGTAGCTTATTTGGTAATTAAGGTTTCAACATTTTTAGCTTAGAATCCATTTAGATTAGCTTTGCACTCACATATTTTGATCATTTTAGCATAAATCATGTTAAAATAGCTTGCATCATGTTAGTTAGCATTTAATTCATGTTTCATCACACATCTCACAATGGTTTCATCAGTTTTCTTCAATAAAACTGATTGAAACAAGCTCATTTATCCCCGGGATTGGGAAAGGGTCGCCATTCCACATCAATGTGACACCACTCCCCCAATAGGATAAGTTCCAATGGATTAGAATACGTGTTTTGAAGCTTTCATAGTTTAGTATGTTAGGTTTTAATGGATGTTTATTTTAGTCTTCATTTGAATGATCTCTATTGGATTGGCGTTTAGAAGGCATTAATATACTTCATATCCTCATGGATCAAGTGTAGTTAGCCCATACTAATTCATCGGTCACAATATATAATGTCTTGGAATCTATGGTTTTCATAAACATGAGTGGGTTTGAGGTTTCCTTGTTCATGAAGGCCTAATCCTAATCCATTGCCTTCACAGTTCATGATTTTACACATTTTGTTTGATGGGAGATGGAAATAATATGGTTTTGGAATGGAAAACTTAGGTGTATTGGATGTTTAGATCTTGATAGATTTTTGGACCTTGGGTCTTTCAATTGCTTGGGGTTAAGACTATTTTGGTGTGGGTATTTTAAGTATTTGGATGATTTATTTGGGATATTCTAATGAATCCAAATCTATTTTAAAGCCTGATTTTTTATCCCTTAAGAAAATATTATCTTGGAGTCTCATAAAGGTGTTGATAGCTTCATCATTGTGGCATAAGTAAAATGGTGTGAGGCTTCATTAGTCCAGGGAGATGGATGGTTAATTTTAGAAACAAGAATGATGGGGTTGATGAAATGGTAGGTGATGAGTGTGATAGGGTTGATAAAATGGTCCCTTAAGAAAATATTATCTTGGAGCCCCATAAAGGTGTTGATAGCTTCATCATTGTGGCATAAGTAAAATGGTGTGAGACTTCATTAGTTCAGGGAGATGGATGGTTAATTTTAGAAATAAGAATGATGGGATTGATGAAATGGTAGGTGATGAGTGTGATAAGGTTGATAAAATTATTGGTGATGAGTGTTAGAGTTATCATGCATTAGCTAATAATTAATTAATCTTTAATTGATTATTAGTCTAATTTATTCTCATGCACTTAAGATAAACTTAGGAGTGTTATATGCTTTATTAGATGAGCTAATATTAGATCATTCTGTCTCATCTCATGTGATGTTGACACTTGTCATGATCTTATCCCTTTCTCATTCAGGGTTTCACTCTTATAAGCACTCAACCCTCATTGTAAATATTTGATTTTTCATATCTTTTTGAGAATCTCTTGCATCTGTAGCTTTTTCTTGTTGAGGAATATTGCATATATTGTTTGCAGATCTCTTGTGTGGAAGGTGTATTTTTTTGTTGTTGTTGGCATATGCCTTTGGGAGATTGTTTTTTGTTGCTAGTGTTGTCATTGATGGCAACTGGAGTTAGTAGTATGGTCCACAATTTAGAAGTAGCTCCTACCAACAAGAAAAGTAGAAGACTATAATCTACTAGCAGAAAGCATGAAGAACAGAGTATCCAGTTGATAAGTTGGTCTGAATACTTCACCGGATCATTATTTTGTTGTGTGGATCCCTAGGGAAGCTTGTCAAGCATGTATGTTACCTTATTGGTAAGTTTTGTGGTCTTGCATAAATCGGTGTACGAGTTAAGAGATTCGATAGAATGATTTATTGTTTGTTTTCTCATTATGGTCAACCTGTTGTGTATGGCGTGTCACAGATTTATGAGGAATAGTTGTTTAACTATTTCTTATGTTGGGAATTTTGATTTGGGTCTCTACTATAGTCTAGATGACTTGTGTGGATACACATTAATTCTAATTGGTGATTTGAGCCGACATGTGGAAGAATATTATATTTTGTTTGAAGCCAACATATAGTAATAAAATCTTGTTAGCGGATATATATGTGAGATCAGAAAATAATTTTTGATGAGTGGTGTGTGGATCAAGAAGTGAGAAGGTGTGTAAGTGAAAAAGTGCAAAGCAACAGTATGAGCTAATATCATAAGATCTTTTGAAGTGAATTATGTTTTGTGCAGCAGAAGGGTTTTTATGTAAGAAATCAGAGCAGAGTAGAGCATAAGTGTGAATTGGACAAGAGGTCCAGAATCTATTTTATGTACCTCATTGGAATTGAATCCAGACATTTGTAGATGCTATATTCTCATTTCAACATTTTGTTGTAATCTCAAATATTTTGTAAGGTAGTGAGCCTTCCCTATTTTGAGCAGTGAGCTCTAGGCAATGTGCCTAAATGTAAGTGCATTCCCTTTTGATCATACTTTTAATAGAGTATACTTTGTGGATTAATCTCCACCATGGTTTTTCCCCTAACAGGGTTTCCACATAAAAATTATGGTGTTATAGTGTTCACATTGTCTCTTTAATGAGTTTTCATGTTTCCTTTTGTTTATATGTTGTGAATGCTATTATTAAAGGTTAAGTATTGTTGTTGATAGTTTAAGATCTTATTTGAAATTCAAATATTGTGGAACACTTATTCACCCCCCCTCTCAGTGTTCCTAGTGTCCAACAATTGGTATCAGAGCCTATTCCTCTTCTGAGTTTAATAGCTTGAGGTGGAACTTGGATTACAATGGACGCAGGTGATCTTCAACAGTAGCTTATGGTGGCACTTGATGATCTTGATCATTCTAAAGCAGAGGTCATGGAACTAAAAGAAAATCTTGTGACTATCGAAAAATTCATTCAATCACTCTAGGATAAAATAAATGAGTCAAGGGAAAAGAGGAAAGAACTATGTGGTCAATTGAAGCAAAAAGAAAGAAAAGGTCTAGAAGATGTTTATCTGAATCAAACCCTAAAATAAATAACAGAAGAGTGTGAAAAGCTTGCTAAGGAAAATGTTTCCCTAAAGCTTGAAATGGAATCTGTGGCGATGAAGCTAACTAAAGAGATTGAAGAAAGAAAGAAGAATTAGGTGAATCTAGCCCATTCCTTGAAAGAAAAATTTGAAGAATGCAATAGAGTTAATAGTAGATTCATTCAGTTGGAGATTGAACTACAACAATCCAGAAACAATGAACAAGAGCTTGAGAGATAGGTAGTTATTCTCAGAGATAAGCTTGCTACTGCAAATGAGTTTAAGGAGAAGTTCTAGATCAGTTCTGCTAGGCTTGATGAGAACTCCATATTTGAATAGAAGGACCCTAAAAAAAAGAATAAAGGTAGAAGATATCCGATAAGGCAACCCAATGCTCAAAAATTTAATGGATATTGCTTTGTTTGTAATGAATTTGGACATATGGCTTCTCAGTGTGGAAGTAAGATAAACTCTGGCACTCCATCATTTTCTGGTCAATGTTTTAAATGTAAGAAGTTTGGTCATAAGTCATTAGAATGCAGAAGTATGTATGTCAGTATAAGGATCATTAAATGCTACTCTTGTGGAAGATTTGGACATGTTACTAATCAATGCAGATTGGGAGAAAATAGTGGAATGGATAGTATAGACAGAATAATATGGTATGCTACAATTGTAACAAATTTGGTCACATTGCAAGATTCTGAAGGAACATAAACATGGATAAGAGAGGTCTGGTTTATCAAGCAGAAATTCACAGAAAGGTGATAAGGGAAAAGGAAAAGCATCTGTGGAAGAGATAAGAGATCAGATGAAGAAAACGTGGATAAAGAAGAGTAGATTGATGAAGGTAATAAGATTGTACCATAAGCTCCCTCCGGTAAATCATCTGGCAATTGATTCTAGGCCATTGGCCTAGGGGGAGTCTTCATGAAAATATTTTTCCCCCTATGTGTAGTTGGTATGGGATCGTAGGAAGTTGTCAATTGGTGTGTTATTCATCCTCAAATGTATTGGTGATTACTTCTTGGAGGTCGCAAATAGATTTTTCTCTTGCTATTTGAAAACAAAGTAACCAGAACTTCTAGGGCAAAGCATTTAATGTGACAAGGAAGTTAGGTGTGCAAAGTTATAAAAAGGCATTTGGAACCCTCATTTGTCACTGTACGCCAAAGGAGAACAATTGGAGAACCTTTTCAGCAAAATTTTGAAGGAGTGAAAGTCAATTTAGTGGAGAATTCTCTAGGTATTTTTGTTGATTATCAATTTCTTACTTATTCTGTGATCGATAGAACCCTGTTCGGTACAGAAAATGAAGCAAATCAAAGGAACAGTAACTCTGGATGAATATAGTAGTCGAAAGCTCAGGGATGTAAGAAATTTGTTGTCTTTCGTTGAATTGAATAAGCTTGAAGGAGTGAAACATAAGAACTTGGACATCTGGAATGAATTTCCTCATTTCGTCAATGCAGAGGTAGTTTGCTTTATCTTGAACAAATTGGATGGTGATATCCTTACTCTGGATAAACCCTATCACATTTCTAAGAATGCAATCAGAAATCTAACAGGATTGTGCAATGTTGGTGTTGTTCTGAAAAAGAAGTTGATTTGGAATGTCGAAGTCAAAGCCCTAACCGGAGTAACAGGAGATCAAAGGGCTTTGGTAATCTCAACAATCAAAGATCCATTAACAAGGTATATTGCACACGAAATTTCATATAAAAATTTCTTCAGAAACAGAGAAGGATCAACCTTGGCAAGTGCAGTGTATGTCGCTCACAAGATGATAATAGAAAATGAATACTTTGATCTATGTGGATTGTTGAAGGATCAATTAATGGAGAATGTGTAATTGATGAAGGATATAGATTACTCTTTCAGGTTTGGTACCCTAGCTATATGAATTATGATGTATTTCCTGAATTGCTTACCTCAGAATGACAATGTGGTATGGAAGGAAAATATGCCAATTTGCAAGCAAATTTTTGAGCATTTCAACTCTTTTGAAAATAGTGAACAAGCTTATGAAATATTCTTTAGGAACTTGTTAGGAAATTTTGGTGTAAGTGATATTTCTCTCCCGGTAAAAGTAGTTGAAGTTGGATCATCCTCCGGTAAGGTGAAGAAAAAGCAAAAGAGAGAAAGAGAGTTGGTTGGTGACACTCTTCCGACACCTAAGTCAACAAAAATTGAGGGAAAAGGTAAAGAGTAGATGGTTGTGGATATAGTGGATGAAGAATCTGAGGAATATACACCAAGAGATGAACCAAAACTAGGTGAACCGAATGTGATAATAGTAGAAGAAAGTGATGAAGAAGGTGTTTTACTTTAAGCAAAGATATTGCAGATTGTTCAAGAAGAAGATGAAATGCAAAAGATAACTGACCTATGGATAAATTGGCCATCATATGAATAGGACCTCATTGAGGACACTCTAGGAAGATACTTTATTGATAACATCATTGAATTGGAAAGTCTGCATAATGTACTTCTAGAAGAATTGATTGAATGTATTAGGGAGGCTATGGACTTTGTGCCTCTGGACATGAAAGAAGAGGAAATAATCTCACATATGAAGATGCAATTTAGGCTATCTCTCACCAAACTGAAAAAGAAAATGAATGTGTTAAGACAGTGCATTGACTCGGCAAACAAGATCTACAATTACTATCTTAGGTGGCCTCATGTGGTTGGAAAATACAAGGACAAGTTGGAACAAATTGAGAATGAGCTTGTTAGAATCAAACAGGATGACAATATGTTTCAGGACAAGGATGGAGCAATTAAGAAGAATATTTATGAGTTGTAGATTGAGCATGCAAAGGTTCACTTTTCTATAAACACTCTAATTGAGAATGAGCTTGTTAGAATCAAACAGGATGACAATATGTTTCAGGACAAGGATGGAGCAGTTAAGAAGAATATTTATGAGCTATAGATTGAGCATGCAAAGTTTCACTTTTCTAGAAACACTCTTATGGACACTTTCTGGAAAGTGAAGGATCAGACTGAATGCATATTAGAGCAAATGATTGAAGTTCTGAAGATAGGAGAAAAGCTGGAAGGAGCCATTACCATTCCTGAATCCCTTGTCCAGGTCATCAATAGAACATCAGAAAATAACAGTCTGATAATTGATACTGGGATTGCAGTGGACTCTTGGAAGAAATTTCTCCCAGAAATGAAAGATAAGTATAAAATAATTTTCTGAATTTAGCAACAGTTGCAACTTTTCATTGATAAATTGGAGGAGAGAATGCAGTAAGAGAGAGTACAGTAAAAATATTAAAGGGGAAGAGAAAGTAGCAGAAATTTGTGTCATTGATGTCAAAGGGGGAGAGAATGTAGTGAAAAATGCCTTGACATCCAAAGGGGGAGCAGTGTCTTGTTGAGTTTTTCAATTTTGACACTTTGTCATTTTTCACTAAGTGTTGCCATCAATTCCAAAGGGGGAGATTGTTGGCATATGGCTTTGGGATATTGTTTTTGGTTGCTAGTGTTGTCATTGATGGCAACTAGAGTCAGTAGTATGGTCCATAGTTTAGAAGTAGCTCCTATTGGCAAGAAAAGTAGAAGACTGTAATCTACTGGCAGAAAGCATGAAGAACAAAGTATCTAGTTGATAAGTTGGTTTGAATACTTCACCGGATCATTATTTTGTTGTGTGGATCCCCAAGGAAGCTTTTCAAGCATGTATGTTACCTTATTGGTAAGTTTTGTGGTGTTGTAGAAATTGGTGTACAAGTTAAGAGATTCGATAGAATGATTTATTGTTTATTTTCTCATTATGGTTGACATGTTGTGCATGGTGTGTCCTGGATGTATGAGGAATAGTTGTTTAACTATTTCTTATGTTAGGAATTTTGATTTGGATCCCTACTATAGTCTAGCTGACTTGTGTGGGTACGCATTAATTCTAATTGGTGATTTGAGCTGACATGTGGAAGAATATTATATTTTGTTTGAAGCCGACATATAGTAATAAAATCTTGTTAGTGGATATATATGTGAGATTAGAAAATCATTTTTGGTGAGTGGTGTGTGGATCAAGAAGTGAGGTGTGTAAGTGAAAAGGTGCAGAGCAGCAGTATGAGCTAATATCAGAAGATCTATTGAAGTGAATTATGTTTTGTGCAGCAGAAGAGTTTTTATGTAAGAAATCAAAGCAGAGTAGAGCAGAAGTGTGAATTGGACAAGAGGTCCAAAATCTATTTTATGTACCTCATTGCAACTGAATCTAGGCATTTGTAGATGTTATATTCTCATTTCAACATTTTGTTGTAACCTCAAATGTTTTGTAAGGCAATGAGCCTTCCCTATTTTGAGCAGTGAGCTCTAGGCAGTGTGTTTGAATGCAAGTGCATTCCCTTTTTATCATACTTTTAATAGAGTATACTTTGTGGATTAATCTCCACCATGGTTTTCCCCTAACAGGGTTTCCATGTAAAAAATTTGGTGTTATGGTGTTCACATTGTCTCTTTAATGAGTTTGCATGTTTCCTTTTGTTTATATGTTGTGAATGCTATTAAAGGTTAAGTATTGTTGTTGATAGTTTAAGATTTGATTTGAAATTCAAATATTGTGGAACATTGATTCACCCCCCACCCTCTTAGTGGTTCCTAGTGTCCAACAGTTGTTTGATCCTGTGGATCATGGTATTGTGCTTGTTTCAAAATTCTAACATGGTATCAAAGTCTAAAGATTTGATCATGTGAAAATGGAAGGTTACCTCCAAAAATAGGAATGCAAGAGTTTCCATATGGTAAATTCTCCATCTCACCGAAATGATTAGTTCTTCAGACTCTGATACCATGTTAGAATTGTGAAATAAGCATAAAACCACGAGCCACGGGATCCAACAACAAACAAATACAACTTCCATGCAAGAGTTCTGCAAAAAATATATGCAATATTCCTCAACAAGAAAAAGCTACAAATGCAAGAGACTCTCAAAAAGATATGAAAGCTTAGATATTTACAATGAGGGTTAAGTGCTTATAAGAGAAAAACCTTAAATGAGAAAGGGATCAAATCATGAAAAGTGTCAACATCACATGAGATGAGACAGAGTGATCTAACACTAGCTCAACTAATAAAGCATAAAACACTCCCAAGTTTAGCTTAAATGAATGAGAATAAATTAGACTAATAATCAATTAAAGATTAATTAATTATTAGCTAATGCATGATAACTCTAACATGCTGAAAAGGGAGAGGCATGACAGGTACACTGAAACTGAATGCCATAAACAAGTACATGAAGAAGAATTAGGAACATTTGAACGTGCAAACATGAAAGTACCAACACATATAAAGGGTGTACAAACAAAAGGTACACACGCATGATTGCAAACAAAGTTAAAACATCAAACCACCCCATGGCACTTTAAGCATAGTGTGAGTAAAATAAGGAAAAAAGTGATGTGCAAGATCCCAATAATCATGTGAAATACAAAGGCACTTTATTTCAATGTGTTTGCATAATAACAAGTGCATACAATGGGAGCCCATAATGTCCAAAAAAGGACTTCATGTTGAAAAAACAATTCTCTAACATAAAAAGAGGAAACTAGTAGAACCATGATGAAGTACACGAAAAAAACATGCATTTTTAAAAAAAAGGCATCCAAAAATTTGTCCGGATGTAGAAGATATGGCTCGTTGAAGTCTCCAAAACAAGAATTGAACAACACTGAGAAAACTGAATTTTGGAAAAAACTAGAATCCAAAAGTAGAAAACACCTACACCACCGCGAAGAGCTCAAAATTCTACCCTGTTTCAAAAAAAATTGCATTGAAAAATATCGTTGTATGACCAAGATATGGCCTCGGGAAGATAGGGTACAAATCTAAAAAGCCCAACGGAAAGGGGCTGAGTAGGGCAAAAAAAATCTCCGCCAAATTTGTCAAAAAACACCTCCAAAAATAAAGGCCCACCAAATATAGTGGTGCTAGAAAAAAAATCCTCCAATACAATGCATTTATTTTGCAAAAAGAAGCAAAATTTGGCTATTTTATTTTAAAGTTAAAAAGTGCCAAAAAAAACTATTATATTTTTTAATAAAAAATTAAAAAAAAACATATATTTTAAAATATTAAAATCCCATTTTTTGAGGGTTCATAGGTTTTTTTGTTGTTTTAAATTTATATTAAAAAAATATTTTTTTGCACCCATGTGGAGGGTACCCAAGGGTACTACCCCTGCCACATGTGGCAGGGTGGCCCCTCGGGCCCCATCCCACATGGGGCGGCGATTATGCAAAGAGTACCACCCCTACACTTTGGCAAGGCGGTGGACTCTCCTCGGGCCCCGCCCAAAATTAAAATTTGAGACTCTCAAAAAGATATGAAAGCTCAAATACTTACAATGAGGGTTAAGTGCTTATAAGAGCAAAACCCTAAATGAGAAAGGGATCAGATTATGACAAGTGTCAACATCACATGAGATGAGAGAGAATGATCTAATATTAGCCCAACTAATAAAGCATAAAACACTCCTAAGTTTAGCTTAAGTGCATAAGAATAAATTAGACTAATAATCAATTAAAGATTAATTAATTAATAGCTAATGCATGATAACTCTAACAATGAGGTGACAAAGTCAATGAAAGGTTGGTGGTAGCAATTTCCTTGGAGTAACGATAAGAGGGACTTGTTTTGATGTTAGGAGAAGCTACCCTAGCACTTATTAGAGTGTCATTAACATCCTTATTCTACCTATAATTATATTTATATTCAACCACTTGGAATCTTTGGTTTACATAAATATGAATCGGTTTGAGGATTCCTTGTTTATGAGTGCCTAATCCCTTGCCTTGATAGTTCATGATTTTACACATTTGGTTTGTGATGGGAGAAGGAAATAATTTTGTTTTGGAATGGTGGAATTAGGTGTATTGGATGCTTATATCTTGATAGATTTTTGGGTCTTCGGCCTTTGGATTGCTTGGGGTTTAGACTATTTTGGTGTGGGAATTTTAAGTGTTTGGATTATTTATTTTGGATATGATAATGCATTCAAGCCTATTTCAAACCTTGCTTTATGATCCCTTAAGGAAATATTATCTTGGGGTATCATAAAGGTGGTCATAGCTTTATCATTGTGGCATAATTCAAATGGTGTCTAGTTTCAATGGTCTAGGGAGATGGGAGATGGATTAAAGAGATGGATGGTTAATTTTTGTGATAGTAATGATGAGGTTGATGAAGGGGTTGGCGAGGAGGGTGATAGGGTTGATAAAAGGATTGGTGATAGGGTGATGGGCTCAATGAAAGGGTTGGTAGCATCAAATTCCTTAGAGAATGACAAGAGGGACCTCTTTTGATGTTTGGAGAATATACCCTAACACTTATGTGAGTGTAATTAACATCCTTATTCTACCCATAAGGATATTTATAACTGATGTCTTAAAATCCTTTGTTTGCATTAGCATGAATTTGTGTATGAGGATTCCTTATTCATGAAGACCTAATCCTCTACCTTGATAGTTCATGAGTTTACACATTTTATTTGTGATGGGATATATGTCACTATAGAAATAAGATGTGAACCCATTGATAGAGTGTTGGGAGCTATTGGAATTTTCAATTCCCATTTGTAAGAAAACTTAAATAAAGGTATTTGGGACCAATGAATGACATATTGATTCCAGATGGGATCAATGGGAGATTGATAGGATTCTTGTGCTTGGTAAGGATCAATGGGATCAATGCATGTATTTTGATCTTGAGTTGGTTGTGGAAAAATTTGATCATGCATTGATGTGGGTGCATTTCCCTTAAGCTTGACATCCTATTGATCAATTAGTTCTTAGATGCAATTTCTCAACTTCAAGTAGCGATAAGTGGGAGGTATTTTAATTTCATGAGCCTTATAAATCTTGGTGTTTATGGAGATTATGGATCATAAGAAAGTGGTGTGTTTCATTTTCTTAGCATCTTGTATGGGTTGATTTGTGGGAATGAAAATTCTAAGGATTTTTTTAGAATCACATGTTCATGCTTGCTAGGGGTGCAACATAACTCCTCAAATTCATGTTTTTTCTTGTGATTTCTTGAAAGTATCCCTTGAATAACATCCTCCATAGCTAGGATGGGTTTATTGGGTTGATAAGTTTGTTTAAATTTATTAGATTTGATTGGATTGATCATTTTTTTAAGCTATGAAGGTTCATGAGATGAGACTTATGCAATGGTATAAGGTCACCAATTGTGTGTGTGAGGTGTGCTTTTATTCAATCTCATCTTATTTTTGGCCTTATTTTTGGAATGAGGGACCATCTTGTGCTAGGATTGTTTCTTCTTGGTGATGGTTAAAACTTGGTTCATTTGGGTTGGGAACTTCATTGGTCAATGGATTAGAACCTATAAGATTTTATGTATACTTAGATGGATTAAGATTAGGATTAGTATGGATGGGTAGGAGGTATTTTCATTGATGGCTCAAAGGGTAAGTATTTGATGGATTAAAATTATCCATACATGGCTTTTTAGTAGGAATATTTTCCATCTATAAATGTTTGTGGTTGCAACTTGGGGGAAGCTTGAATCCTATGCTTATGAGGTATCTTACCATGGTATCATTTTTTGCAACAAGAAGTGATCTTGGTTATAGAGAGGACCACTAGATATTTGACTTGGGTGTGAGAAATAGGTAGTTCTAATATGATCTTGGTCTAAAGGTTTTTTATTGTTCATGATTATATGATTAAGGCCTATGAAAATTTTTCTTTAGATAATGTGATCAAAAGGTTCATCAGTATATTCATCTTGATCCACAAGGCTATCTTCATCATGATATTCATCCTAATTTACAAGGCTATCATCATCATCATCATTTTCAAAGGGATATTTGGATTAGTCGAGAAAGGGGATCATGACTTCTTACTTTGATTAGATTTGAATTTACAAAGGTTTGGTGTAAATTTTGTATGGATTTAGCACAAGCAAGAAATAATGAAGACACAAGAATTCCCTAGTTATTCAAGTGGGGGTGTTTGGTTTTTAGGCCTACAAATATACTTTGGCCTAGTCGTGAAAAGTATGACTTATTGATCTCAAGGCACTAAATACATTTGATCCTCAATATCACATTAGGACTTGAGAGAACATACATGCAATATTATTCTAATTTTAAAAGTACAGTGTAAGTAACTTCTTGAGACTAATCACTTGTAGGTACACTACAAAGACCAAATGGTCAAAAAATCACTATTTTGGGCATGGACAAGGTATTCTAGGGTATGTCCTCAATATACCCAAAGGTACATGAGACCTGTTTTCATGAAATGAGGTGTATTTTTAATAGCTTGGTATGAGAGGTTAACCCACTCTCCTACCTCACTTTGCAATTTATAAAGTTTCTTTCAAGCTTAGCTTGAATTATAAATGTACCTCAAAGGGAGAGTCTTTAAATTATATTCCTAATATTTATACCTCTTTGAAACACGATGGTTTGGGTTGCCACTTTGTGGTGAAATTCAAATCATTGTCACTATAAAGAAACTAATACAAAAATGTTTAACCATTTTTCATTTCCAAAATCACCTTATAGTGTGTAGAAAGAGCATACAAAGAATTTCTCTTTTGGGGGGAATGAAAATTGATGTTTTTAATTCCCAAGGTCACTCCACAGTGCAAGGGAAGAGCATATGTTCCCTTAAGTCATACAATCATGGAAAACAAGTTCTTTGACCTTAAAAAATGAAATATGAAGTGTGGAGACAAATACATACAGGAAGTGCTTTTGGTTCCCAAGGTAACCTTTTGATGTAAATAAATAGCATATGCTCCCTTTATATGCACAGGCATAAGAAGAAAACTTATTTCCTTTAAATAAATAAAATGAAAGCATACAAAATATGTTTAATGTTATGTCTTGTTCAAACAAACCTACAACACATACATTAGTGGTTTGAAGTTATAAGTGGTCTTAAAACAAACAAACCTACAAAACGAGGTTAGAAAATCAAATAAAAATAATAAAGAGACTCCTAGAATGATACATGTTATCAAGGAAATTTTAAAAACCTAATAAAATGATCAACTAGAAGTGGATACATTGTTTAGAATGTATATATTTGTTAATAGAGCACTTGTGTTGAAAGATTAAAAATCAAAATTCTAGAATGTAGAAATGCTAAATAGAATGCAAACATGCTAAACATATTGCAAATACGCTAAAACAAAATGTAAATATGCTAAGTAGTGTACAAAGACACTAAACCTTAGTGCAAAAATGCTAAAAATGTAATACAAAATATAAAAGGTGCATATACCTCATCAATATTCCTACACCACTATGTGTGCAAGTGTGCTATGAGGTAGTGTGCCTATACTTAAACCTATTCAAAGAACCTTGAGTGTGCATGAGCCACGAGGCAATCTGATTGTGCCACTACATAGAGAATCGACATCATAGGTCAAGGTTTAGGGTTAATTTTTTTATTATAGATACATTAAATCATAGCACATATGTTCCAAAGTGCAAAGTGGATACATCGTTACATACAATGCTTTAACCAAACTAGGATAAACAACAAATCCATAAGAAAATCTATAAAAAAAAAGTGTTCAAAGCACACTAGAAAAAGGTAAAAATTAGATTGGTACATGGTCCCACCTAGTGTTCTAGACTATGCCTGCCAAAATATAGAAGCAAAAAGTAGGAAAAAAATCACTAAAAAAATTATTTTATACCTAGATGCACCTTCGATAGAGCTAAGGTGAGTAAATGAATAAAAAGAAGAGAATGAAATGCTCACCAAAAAAAACTTTGTTGACCAAGTGATGTGTTCAAGATGGTTGATTGTAGGGGGTGACAAAGCAAAGGTGAGGAACCAACCACCTATGGTGGTTTAAAACCAAAATTATTTAGAGAGTTTTATTTTGATTTAGCTTTATATTGCTTTTCCAACTCAGATCCCAATTGGATGGGATTAGAAAAGTCTCAAAAACACAGAGGAGGATAAGCCATTTTCCTTTCAAGGGGACAAGGAGTTAATGGGAGGAACAAGAACCATATCCTCAAATAAACCATGGATTTTTTTGTTCAAAGAAGAGTAATTTTCAGAATACTTCTTGTCCTCAATAGAACAACCAATTTGATGAACCTTAGAATGAATGTGGCCCCATGGAAGGCCCACACTCAGCAATACTATGACCCATCCTAAGACAATTGTGGCACATCACCAATGATCCCCCATACTCAATATGTTGAACTCAAACTCCAAGCTTTGAAGAAAGAGTGACCAAAGAACGGAGTAGCTTGTCAACAACAATATTGACACAAAATCTAGGAAAGAGGAAATATTTTCTAGATATTTTCACCTCATCAAACTTGATAAGCTCTCCCAGCGAGTAGGCTATGGAAATCCACACTGCATCATCCCAAAACTCCAAAGGTCCAATCCAGGTTCCCACTTCATAAGAGGCACAACTTTCCAAGAAACCAAGGGCCAAAATTCAAGGTTTGAAGGCAATCATCAAGGAGAGAGAAATAGATGATGAAGAATCCAAGTGGAAGAACAACAATATCCAATGCACCTTTAGTTTTCCACTTCTTCCTCGCCTAAGATCTAAAGTTTTCAACATTTGGCCTAACACCCAAAAACTTCCCCACAAGAGCATTCACCCTCTTAGAGGTTGAACAATCAATAACCTTATCTAGTATTTGTAAACAACCTCCATGTTGACAAACTGAAGAATGAACAACAATAGGAGGAGATGTTGTCCATTAGGACTAGGGACATAGGACCAATCAAAATAGAGGATAAAAAGAGAACATTTGAAAACTCATCCTCAAACACACCAAATATAGTCAAAACTAAGACGCTGAGAGCTACCACCATCAAAATAGGAGCTACAACAAGAGTGGAAAGAAGTGATGAACCCTTACCAATATATGAGCCCTCCACACCCAACACAAGCCCAATTTGTATTTGTAAACATCATCCTTATTCACAAACTAAAGGAACAAGAATAGGAGGAGACACCATCCCTTGGGATTGGGGGTACATAGGACCAGCTGAAACGGAGGATAAAAAGGGGGCATCTAAATGCCCAACCTCAAACACACTAGAGGTAGTCAAAATTAATCCCCCTAGAATAAGCATTGTCAAAACAAGAGCCACAACAAGAGTGGAAAGAAGCGATGAACTCCTACCAAAATTTGAACCCTCCACACCTAGTGCACTCCCAATCTTAAGGCATGGAAAGAGGAGGAAACCTCTCTTAAGGCCCTTTCCAGAGGATCCAAAATGAAAACAGAGAATTTCCCTTCTGAGACCCCAAAGTCTCTCGACAACAAGTTACTGGGAAAGTTGGAAATAATGGTCAAACCAAAACATTTGCATGTGTCCATCCATAGGTCAAGAAGAGAGACATCATCTTCAGCATTCAAAGGATCACCCCAAACATCTAGATCATCATCATCCCTATCCTCTTCGTCCTCTCAAATTGATCTCCCCTCACTCACACGAAACCCTTTCAAATGCCTTGCACTTCTTGCCCTTCTTGCTCATCTCATCCCTTCACATAATTTGAGAGTATGTTAGAGGGTGATTGGTTTAATTAAATAACTGTGATTTATTTGAAACTAAGATAAAAACTAAAAAATGGTTGAATTGGTTAAATCAATTAAATAAATAAAGGTAATTTATTTAAGTAATGATAGAATGATTGTATTTGTTGTTTAATAATTGAGATTTATTTAATTAATGTTTGAAGAATGATTGAATAAATTAACTAAATAAATAGTATTTATTTAATTAATGTTAGAAGTTGATTTGCTAGGCCTAATTTGATGGTGGTGGAAATGCAAGAATGCATTTTAGGTCTTTAAATTTTTTCCCTCTTTCAAAAAACATTATGTAACATTGTTTCAAAATAAAATTAAATATAGTGCTTTAGTAGGTTAGAACTAGTTGTAAGATGTCTGAGTTATTTAGAGGAAATGATGTTAGAAGGTTGGCTAGGGATTCCCACATTTTAAGTGTCTACACAAAATGAAAATCTCTTATTTATACAAAATAGAAAATGCCCAAGAAAAGAAAAAAATGAGTAAAAATCACCATGCACAAAAATAGGAGTGCTCATAAATTCAAGATGTGTAACTATTGCATACTATTCTTTGAATCGAGCATACTCCTAGTTCTTTGCATGAAAGTTGATTACCACTATCAATGAAAGTGTGACATCATGTTCCTTGCTCCAAGCACTCACAATTGTGCAAGGGAAGAATAATACTTTGAACGTGAAGCCTACTAAAAAGGTGGATGTTTCAGGCCAATGGTGTAGTGTCATTCTCTAGTAGAACTAACCTTTTCTTTTGAAATATGATGGTCATTAGATGCATATCCTTTCTGAAAGACCACAACATGCAAATGTCCAATTGGAAGATGGTTGATACCTAAAGAGGAGTGGGAAAAGAGAATATGCTTGGTTTAAACATGAGAGTGGTGGAGACCTAATGACACTATCATGGAGTGCTTAGTGTAAGTAACATTTGTATCAATTATGATGGCACTTTGAAAATTCACAATTTAAGAACCTTGTTTGAGAAGGAAAGGATGGGAAAAATATAAACTTCGTCAAAATTTACTGCCAAATATCATATCTTAAGAGGAGGCTACAAAATTTATAAGCCTTTGGTGTCATTATTTTAAGAGGGATGTGTGTTGTTCTTGGATCCCATTGGCTACTTTGACCTTGTGGACATTATTAAAATCTGTCATTTTATTTCATTTCATATATTTTCTCTTGGGGAATGGCACAATCAAAAGATTTTATCAAACTAGCAATGATCTAGAGATTCACAGGGATGGGCCACATGTATGATGGCACATTATCCTTCCTTTGATCTTACTAGCTCATGGAACTTCTAACAGAAAAGATGGGCCTACCAGAGACTACCAACCTATATTATTTCAACAATTATCACATCAATATTTGATATCCTCCTACCAATACTTTGGGGATGTACAAGTTGTTGGTTGTAGTTGACTTTAATACAAGGACAAAAGGCGTTCAAGCCCCCAATCTAAAAAGTAAATACGAAGAGAAAGGTTGACCCACTATGGTTGGAGGAAGACATCAATCAAATTTGGGAAAGGACCTCACAAGATAGTAAAAGTAATGTTACACAAACAAGGCATAATTATTGGGGCTATACAGTTTATATAACTTGGCAATATGCAATGGTATGAGAGCATGGTCGAATTCAAGCAAGATCACCTACAAAACCTATAATGGATAGAATATGTTATTTTCTCACATAATTATACCTTGAGGCTAATGGAGTTAGTGGTTGGAGATTGCTTGATAGAGTTGAAATCATATCATAATTTAATATATATAAAGCTAGGTATCCACATAAACAAGCAACAGGAGGAACATGTCCACCTCGACCAAAAGAAAGCACCTTCACAAGGTAGAATCCTCATGGCTCAAGAAAATTAGAAACTCTTCAAGGTTGCCCTCAAAAAGGCTTTTAGGGAGTATGAGAATAAAACAACTTACACAGAGAACCACCTTATAAACAAGTATACAATGATTCCACTAATGCACAAGGCTTTAGAAGGGTGTAAGAGGGTCGGATCCAAGACAAGAACAAACAAACAAAAAATCCTTGGTTTGATGGTGAGTGCAAGATAGCAAAAATAAATCTGCATGAAAGTGGAATGGACAAATAAAGTAAGAAAGAGTGTGAAGAGATGTTATGGTGTAAAAAAGAAAAGTACACGAACATAAGAAGGGAGGAGTCAATTTCCCTTGAAAAACACAACCCCAAAATATTTTGGAATTGACAATAAAAGGAAAAACAAATAATAAACAATATCACAAGTTTACAATGGCTTGAATATGTGAAGTTGTATGAGCATGACTAGGATAAACATAGATCACCAATAATCAATGCAACTATTAAACTTTTCACCATTGAAGATATGAATCAAGGCATAAAAAGATTGGTAGGAGGGAAAGCACACGATATTGATGGAATGTAAAATGAGGAATTGAGGTCCTTGCACCTCGTATCAAGTGCATCTTCAATAATGTTATTCAAGAGGGCTTCCTATAAGATTGGACGACTAGTGTTGCTATCCCTCTATACAAGAGTGATGATACCAATAATCCATCAAATTACCACACTGTTATGGTTAATCTATTCCTTGGAAAAAAAATGGACTCATTGTTGAATGCATAATTAATAATTGGGCAAAAAAAAAACGGAAAAAGAGCTAAAGGACATGGTTTTAGATCAAAGTATTCCACTATTGATTATGGTGTTACCCTTAGGTTCTTGATTGAAAAAGTATGGAACACCCAAGGTTTATGAGGCTTTTTTTTGCTTTGTAGAGTGTCAAAAAGCTTTCAAAATAGTACCCCACAACAAATTATGGAATAGGATGGAGGAACTGGGAGTTCCATGTATGTTTAGAGTTGTAGTCCATATGCTTTATGAGTAGGTCAAGGCTAAAATCAGAACCAAGGATGGAATGAGAGTACTTTGGCAATGATATTGGTGTCAAACAAGGTTACACAATTTTCCCAACTTTGTTTGAGCTAGCATTAATAAGTTGGAAGAGTGGATAAACAAGTTTGGTGGAGAGGAAGTTCAACTAGACAAGTACCTAATAAAGTTACTCTTATATGTAGATGATCTCATATTAATTGCTAAAATAACTCATAGTTTGAGAAAACACTTGAGGGTGCTTGAAGCCTTTCGTCAAGAGGTCGAGATGTAGGTGAACACTAGTGAAACCAAATAATGGTCTTCTCATTGTGAAGAAAAATGAAAAGTTTTCTTTTTGAAGGAACCCTATTGGAAGTAGTGGATGAGTACAAAATATCTCAAGCTTGATTTCCAAGACAAGCTTAGTTGGGAAACATGTAGAGAAAAAAGAATTTGAGAACATTGGAAGACATTATACTCCCTACCAAATAGATGTAGGAATGTGGAATTATGGGATTGGAAAATCAAGAGAATGTTTTTTAGTTTTCTTGTTACTTAGATCATTCTCTACGAGTGTGAAATATGGGGCAGCAATATGTCAAATCATAAATGGAGGTAGACAGAAAGAATCCAAAAACATCTAATCATAAGGAGTCTCAAAATTAAGGCTACTAATATCGTATGAAATTTTAATATTGAAATAAGTACTTTTCTTTTGAAAGCATTGGTGGTGGTTTGACTATTAAGTTACTTGAAGATGATTCAAAGTATGGAGAACTATCATTGGCCTTGGCTGATTATGGAGGAAGAGCTAACTAGAGGAAAGAATACATGGATGAAACAAAATGACAAATGAATGAAGAAGTGGGATGTTAATATGCAAGAATGTCCAAATACTAATGAGAAAATAAAAATGCGAAAAAAATTAAGAATGTCATATGGACAAAACAAACAAGGCAAAAAAGCTTACTTAATCAAAGAATTTAACCTCATGTGTGACCATGAAGAAAAAGCCTACATAGGGGCGAATATTAAATGGAAAGAAAAAAATGTTGATAGCCCAATTAAGGACTAGTTTACATCATCTTATATTTGAAACTAACATATGCTTGATACCTAAACAAGATTGAAAAAAGAGAATATGTTGATTTTCCAACAAAGGAGTGGTGTAGACACAATCGCACTTCGTCATGGAATACTCAACATACAACATCTATATTAGCTATGAAGACACCTTGAAAATTTTGAGGCGGCAAGGCTAGGAAAAATTGTAAACTTTTTTTTTATCAAAGTTTACTATCAAAGATCTAATCTTGAGAGGAGATTACAAACTTTATAAGGCTTCGACGCCTTGTTTCTAGGAGGATCATGTGTTGCTCTTGGGTCCCATGGGCTGATTTGTCCTTGTGTAACTAAAAATATTTCATTTCATTACCTTTTCCTTTCACCAATAGTACATTGGAAAGTTGTCAAACTGACACCATTCTAGAGGTGTGTTAGGGTGTTATGTCAATGATGTCATTGTGGTCTTTTAGCTTTATTATATGTACTCCAGAAAGATGGAGAGGCCTACCAAAGATGATGTGTAAATGCTAGCCAATGGTGTAACACTTCCATTATCAAACTAGCTACTCACATTGGGAATGTGCTTCTTGTTGATCCATTGATGGATCAAACAATTCTAAGTTACTCTATGAGATGTCTTGTGCTTGAAAAAAGAATTCCCGAAATACACCCAAACTTTGTGCCTAAGGAACAAAAGGTTCAAAACATAACATGAGAGTTCCCACACTCAAAAAGAGCTATAATAAAATCAAAGGCATGATTAACCACTCCCTAAGTTTACATTTTATTTTGCAATTTATTTGTACACATTTTAAGGTTATATACATACAAGATGATAGCTAGAAGTTGAATGAACCTATTTGAATGAAATATTTTACCCTTTTAACCCCCTTTATTCATCTATTTTAAGTAGTGGTTATAATCTTTAGATATTGAATAAATATTGGTATTTGAGAATTTGTAGGTGTTATACCATCCATCATGAAAGCCATTGGAATCATCTTAGATAGCAATGCTATCCTACATCTTGTTATTGGTGTTGTATTCCCGATATATTTGATTTGACCCAAGTTATAGGGACTAGGATGGGTTGCATTAAGAAACTCTAAATCTAAAATACTCTTCAAGTACTAGGCTTTTGGTTCTAATTTATGGGCTTCCTTCTCACTTGATAGTCTTGCATTAGTAAAATAAATTGCAAGTCCATGATATCTTGGCATCCTTTTATATGAAATATATGAAAGCAAACACCTTGAGATATGATGAAAGCTCCTAAATTGCTCAGTTTCCACTTGTAAAAATGATTAGTGTGCATGTTACATTTATTATTTAACATTTCCTAAACAAGAACTTTATGTTCTAAAATAAAGCCACATATAAATAATGGTTGGCATTTCTTTCCTACTTTGATGCATATGAGATTTTCTATTAACAAAACAAATCACATTTAAATGATTCTTTCATAATTATCTCATTCTTACATAATTATAAGTTGGATCCCCCAATGTTGAAGTAGTTTGGTTGTGTGGTTGCATTTTTATCAACAAAAAAAATGTTATGCAATTGTAATTTTAAGTTATATTAGTAAAAATATTATTGCCTTTAATCAAACAAAAGCTATCAATTGTTATGGGCATGTTGTAATAGTTAAAGCTTGGTATTATTGTTGTTGAAACCAAGGTTCAAACCTCCACAAAGCCATTGAGCTCACGAGCTTTGCTTCTACTAGGCCATTGAACTCATGAGCTTGGACCATTACCATTAATGCAAGTGATGAGGCATCTTATTTGTAGCCTCAATCAGATAGGGCTGGACTAAAAATTCTTGAGGTAACAATCAACCTAAAAAAAAAAAAAAAAACAGATGCTACAATTACAATATTTTTAAAATGAGGTAATTTTCATTCTAACATTTTTGTAAAGTACCAAGATAATCAAACCACAAATTTTAATGCATTTGATCATTTTAGATATACACAAATTTTATGGCAAATAGAATCCCAAAAATAAAATGACATATATATATATAATTTTATTTTTGGGGTTCTATTTGCCATAAAATTTGTATATATATATATATAAAGCATTCCTTTCACAAACTGATGCACTCCTAATAATAGACTATCTATAGCAGAGGGAAGCTTTGCCTTTCCCAAATGTAATCAAATTGTCTACATATGATAATACCACAAAATATATGATACTTCAATAAAAGCCAAAATCGAATCTATTTTCCCCATAATTAAGATCCATGGCATTCGATGGGCAAAATTCAGAATCTAGATCGGTGCCAAAGCTATCTAATACTTAGATGCCGTTAGATGGGCAAAATTTAGAATCTAGTTCAAGTGCACTGTTATTTATTACTTTGCTGGCGTCAGACTCGCATTAGTTCAAGTGCACTGTTATCTATTACTTTGCTGGCATCAGACTGGTATTAGAACCTAATTCAAATGCAAAGTTGGCTTACACTTTGCTTAATTTAGATGAACATGAATTTAGAATCGAGTTCATTGTTTCAATGTCAAATCTATATAGCGACAAGGATACAATAGGCTTGGTTCAGGAAAAATTTAAGAACTAAAATTACAATGCAAAATGTCAATCAAAGAATGGCCAATTCACGTAATGAGAGACTGTACCAAAATTTCATATAGAACCATCAACCCTCGCTGTCAAAGTTTAAATTTTGAGCTGAAAGTAAAAAAATACTTTTGACTCAATCTCAAATTGGAATGCATGTATTAACCAGTATATTCAATTCTACATTTTTGTTGCTTTTGTACATGAGCATTTACCCTAAAACTTTTTCATGTTTTCGAACAGTATAAAAATCATGAATGTGAATTGGACAAATCTTGAGTTTTCTCCTAAATAGTAGAAAATATACAAAGCAAGCCAATTTTTACATCTACATGTTCCTACAACATATTTTACATCATTTCCCATCCCAAAATAATGGCAAAAGTTAAGACCGCTAAAGTTCAATCCTTGCCATGAATATTATAGCCCAATATATCCATTGACTTGTAATGAATGTTGGAAAGTGTATAACAAAAGACGTCAAACTAAAAAAGTACATTTTTTCACTCACCAAATAAGTATTGTGGATTCTGAAATGTGTATTTTAATATTTTACCTTTACCTGGTTTTGCATGTGGCCTTAATATTCTCACATTATTTACAAGAATGGTGAGCTAGAAAAAAGAAGTAATACTATATAACATTTGATATCTGACCTTACCATGGAATTCCAACCATTGATCTTGCTTTCATTGAGCAATTTTCAAATCGGGCATGGAAACACTTAATAGATCACCAAACCCAAGCAGTCAAGTAACCATAAAAGCCCACACTAACGATTCTAACTCAGAAAAGAATGCTCCATTTAAAGACGTTCTTAGAGAAGAAACTCATCATCAGTAAATTGAGTTTCACATTAGGAACATCTATGCATGCCCCTGAGCTAGAAAGTTAGTTCCTTAGCTAAAGAAAGGTTCACTATCACATTCCGCCATCCTATTGTACAATAATAGATAGCTCTTCATAAAAGAATAGAATAAGATTCAGAGCCACATTCCACTATCTTACACTACAAGAACAAATAGCGCTTAACCAAAAGGATAGAGAGAAATATACATACCAAAGGCGTAGAATAAATAAATATGCCTCTGCCTCCTCCATATATAGCAAAATGACAAATAATATAAAATCTAGAACTACAGAGAACAAAAGCTCAAATTCTAGATAAAGGCTAAATTCAGTCAGCGACAAACAAATATCTACAAAAAAAATAACTTGATTATTTTATAAATATTATTTGTGTCTTCATGCATGATGATGCAGCTCGCTGCCCATGACCAGAAATTTCCCAAATAATTTCTCATAAATCTGGCGTAAGGTAATCTTAAGTGGCTTATTGGCTTACAAGAATGCATCCTTCTCCAGCAACTTCAGCACGTCCTTATGATCATTCAATTTGGCAACGTCAATGGATGTCTTTCCATCCAAATTTTGCAGGGTTCTGTAATAAATACCACATGGAAATGTGAATGGATGAATTGAAAAATGTGCAATTGACTGCCATATAGAAAAACTAAGAACATAAACCAAACATCAGAGGCAATTGATCCCACAGGATCTATACATACACAGAAGCTCCATTTTTCAATAGAAGTTCTACACACTCCTGGCGTCCATAGCCTGCTGCATAATGAAGGGCTGTGTTATTGTTTTTATCAAGTGCATCAACCACCACCCCAGCTTCTAGAAGAACTTCAGCACATTTCACCTGAATAAATGCAAAGTTATAAAGATTCAGTATACGAATCAGACACAACCCCAAAATACAGAGAAACAAGAAATAGCTATGGTCCTCACTATCTGTCCCTCTTGTTCACAATTGCATGCAATGCAAAAAATGCACTTGTAAGCTCTAAGTCATGGCACTAGAAACTATACTCGTGAAATTTTAAAATTTCTGCAAAACTGTATGCATTCAGTCCTTTCACTATATCTAAACAGACAAAACAGGTTACCTTCCAGGCAATGAAATAAGATTTGATATTAATCGGCTAACTAACCTTGTCCATGGCTAATACTTCATATAGTACCAGATGGATGCACTAAAGTAACCAGTTAAATATATATGCCAAAATACTATTTAGTTTTTACAGTATCGCACCCACAAAGCCAAATGATATTTAATCATTATTTCACTCAAACAGTAGTCTGCATTAGTAGGATGCAGAAAAGCCTAAAGAACAATAACAAAAAAGTACAACAAAATGCATGCTGCTGATACATGCATCACATTAAAAATTTAAATGTTGACCTGCATGATACGTAATGTACTTGGATGTCCCAAATGTGTCAGTCCATCTAGCCTTAGTAATCCATTTTCTAGTTTTTCATCATTTGCAAATACATGTCATAAACGCAATACATATCCTAAAACTCATTCTTCCCTCAATCATGGTTATATCTTGGAATATAAGTTTGGCTAGTTGCCGAACTTGGGAATGTGTCAAACCTGTCTCCCATAACACTTAGCCCCATAGCCAGCAACTTTAGACACATAGCCTGGACATTGGACAGAATAGCCACTCTCCTTCATCATGGCTCCAGTAGAGAGATAATTAGACAAGAACAATATTTTAGCACATCTCCAGCATTTGACTGGACTGAAACACATTTCTGCATTCCAACAATTGGTGTAGAGTATCCTTAGACTCAAAGCAAGTTGTAATGTCCCCTTTTCTAGCTCGCATTGTATGATGTTGTCGATAGCCTATTTCTCCTTGGTTCCGTAGGCTAACCAGGACTTTTAAGGAATCTTGAGGATTTTTGGCCTAGGCAATTTTCGTTGCAAGTCAATCCGGGGCATTTGGAGGCAGTTTTGGTATACTTACTATTTTTAGTAAGTCATTAATGCTATTAATAGTAATTCATCAGGTGGGCCGTGATCTCCAATGACAGTGCCTTTTCAATAGAAAGTTGGTTATTATCGTTAGATGATTTCAGTTCCATTGGTTCAATTCGTCTCTACATTAATAAAGTTTAAATTATAAAGTTAAACCCAATTATTTGACTTTACTAATGTGAGTCTAAAGCTAAGTGGGAAAATGAATAGTAAAAGGGGCCCCTTATTTTAAAATATATGACATCAAAAAGGCCAAACAGGAAGTTTATGTTTTATCCCACATTGGTCAAAAGTGTGAATGAGCTCTTATGAGAAGCTTATAAAAGTGTTGCAAGGGCTCACTTTCAGCCATGCTTGGTTTATGCTTGATATATGCTTGGTGTATGATTTCTCTTGGAGAATTTTGGGAATCTTTGGCTTTCGGCAAGTTTGAGGACAGAAACCCTCGAGCTTGGAGGCAATGGACAGAAACCCATTGTCTGTTGGAGATATTATTCAGGTGTCTCACTTTGTGCTTCAAATTCATACTTCTGGTTATCCAATCTGACTGTAAGTTCTGTGGCTACGGTTGAATATTTCTGCTGTTATTCTACTGAAGATTTGAAAGCAATATTCATATGTAAATTCAGATCTTTGTTCTAAAACTGTTATAATATGATTTACATTGAAATTTGCTTGCAAGTTATTGGATGAATAGAAATTAGTTCATGCAAACTGTTTGTTTAAATTTTCTGTGCAACATTTGGAAAAAATGGGGCAAATATCCATAGGGGATGTTTCACAAGTAGTCTTCAAACTGATCATAATCTCATGGATCGAGCTGACTCCTTCCTGATACAATTGGATATCTGTGAATCATCTGGTTTGTCAAACCAGTTCTTCAATGTGTCGGACATCTTCTTGGGACATCTTATTCCATTTGAGATGAAAATAAAGCTCAGAGACAATGTGAACTTTGACGATGAACATCCCATGATCTTCCCTATTGTGATATACACGCCTCTTCTCTACAGATATTAGAAATGTTTTTGTCCCATAAACAGTCCATCACAAATCTTTTCTCATCAAAACTGTATCTGTAACTGATTCCTCAACTCAAAGGCCATGCCAGGCCAACAAGGTGTGCCTGGAATTGGCTGCATCTTCAGTGGAATCAAGGATAGGCTAGATTCATTAAATCCAGTAACAAATTACACCACTCCAAAGAGTTTGGAAATACCTTTCCGACATTTCCAAAGCAAAGTCATATGGAATCCATATGACAAATTATGACCTCTTGAAGATTTAATTATCAAAACTGCCACGTGACATTTCAGATAGACACTAACTTTGACCTGGCTAGTTCAAGCCCTAAATTGCAAAATCTGATAAAATGCAATAGTAGAGGCCCTTGATGAAGCTTTGTGAGGAATCCAAATATCTGATTTGATTTGAAAATCAAGTGTTCCCCATCGAGAGATTTGGAAAGAACCCATGATCTATCATCAGAAAATGTCCTTGCTGTTTGCACTACAAACTTCGTTGAAATGCCTCTCTTTAGATAATGACCCATACAGAATGCTAAAATACTACCAATCACCTCATATTGCTGCCACTCTTCCACACTCTGAGTACTTGCAAAACACAGAAGCCTGAGGGTTTTAAAACCCGGGCTCTAGTAATGTGAGCATAAAGGTCAAGATCCCTTGATTGGCAGAAAAATAGCCACACTCACACTCAATATATCATTCACACAAAAGAACGCCAAGATATTGGTGGGTGCCTCTAAGGCACAGTAGAGAACAACATGCTTAGTACAACACTCTACAACCTACCACACTGACATCAATCCTACAGTATATCATAACATTTGGTAACTCCATGGGATTGAGAAGAGTTTACAACTACTAACACTTCTAGATCCCACTATGCAGTTACAAAAATATTTATTCACTCTACAACAAATATATCGTGATTCCTCTCCTATAAAAAGTGTTACACTAAGCTCTTCAACTTCTAAACCACACCCCTTTCAATGTTTTATAGGCAGCCATTGTTATGGGGAACTCTTGGCCCCAGGGATGGGTTGACAGGGACCAAGCACCCCCTTGCCATCACTACTGCCCCTGCCCCAATAGAGCAGGGATGTCCTTAAGAATATCTCCCTTTTGGGGGATGTTCAGGGACACCTTGTTGTCCGAGGACTGCTGGGGGATGTCTAGACATCCCTCAATCATCTTAGGGGAATCGTGGCATCCCATATTTTCAGAAGAAACCAAGTGCTTTAAATTAAAAAAAAAAACACATTTAAAAGATTTCCTATCCTAAACAAAAACCTAAAAGTGCTTCATATTCGTAGGATGCAATTGGCACATACAAATAATAACCAAACCAGTGTACCTCAAGGATGTGTCAGTGTTTTATATGGAGCCATTGGAATGGGGAACTCTCATACCCTTAGGGATGGGTTGACAAGGACAAAGAACCCCCCTGTCATCACTGTCATCCCTGTCCAATAGTGTGAGGATATCATTGAGAACATCTCCCTTTTGGGGGATGTTCAAGGAAATCTTGTCATCCCCAAGATGGCTAGGGGATGTCTAGATGTCCCTCAATCATTTTGGGGGCATCAAGGCATCCCATACATTAAAAAGAAAAAGTAAAAAAGTGATTCGAATTTATTAAAAAAAATACCACAATAAGTTCCTAAAGAGGGGCCCACCAAGGCCTCCTAACCTAAAAAGCATTAAAAACCCTAGCCCATGCTCTTCTGCAATCACCAAAAAAGAAGAGGAAACGAGAAAAGGAGAGCAAGAGGAAACAAGGAAAGAAGAGGCAGAGGAAGAGGTGACACCAATATCAACTCCTTGAGATATATTCCAAATTACCATTGATCATTCATCTTCCCATTTTCAAGTTCTTCAAAGTTAAAACTAAATAGTTCATGAAGCTGTTATTTATTAAGTTTCCATAAATACTAAATAGTAAATAATGTTCAATGGAATTACAACTTTTGTGTATCATTCGCTTCAACACCTCATGTAACCTGAAGTAAGAAAAAATGCTGGATAATCTCTGTTTGTAGCGACTTGTGATTCATTTTAATTTTTAGTTGCAATGGGCTATAATCAAGTAATTTTTTACTTCTGCACCTTGTGTGACTTGATGTAAGAAAAACAGATGGAGAATCCTGGTGTCTTGAGTCCTTATTTTATTTAGAAACAAATATGTTTTACTTTTTTTCTGCAGTGCCACAAGGAGTTCCTTTAGCCTAAGTGGCAATGAAGAGGAATTTAATATGTTCAGTGTTCTATGGGGATGCACTGGTGATCCAAGCAATGTCCCTGACATTTCAAGCAGTCCCAGGGGTTTAGAGAGGACATCCCCTTATTTTGAACTGAACAGTCTGCTCTATTTGGTAAATAAAAATAAAAACGTAACAAATGTAGTCAAGGGTTGGGGCCTGGTGAAAGGAACCTGAGCAGCACACATACACACACACAACCAATGTACAACAGCAGCAAGGAAAGTTCAGTACTTCAGAAATAATAGCATACAATGATCAGCAATCCAATATTTATTGTCCAAAATCACCACAAAAAAATTACACAGCTTCAGGAAACATTGCTCAGAATTCAGGTTATCAAGGCAATATTTGCCCACAATTGCCTACTAGAAAATAAAATGGACATTCATGAAGGCACAGAGAATTCAAAACTTCCGCCCTTAACATTGGCACCTTTAACAGCAGTATAACCTCCCAACATTGGGAGCCCAGAATGCAGATAGTGAATTTTTATTATTTTGTTCCAAGTTTTCTGTAGGAACCTGTAAGAAATCTACCAGAGCCAGCTTTAGCTTTACTCACAATCCCAAGAAGAGTTTGGCCGTGCCAGACAAGTGTTATACAGCAGTGTCAGTAAGAAGTAAATAGGAGATGCAAATAGGAGATAGCAGTTAAAAGAATAATGCATCCAACCAAGGTGTCCACATCCATTAAGGAATAAACCACTGAAGCATTAGACAATGGGGATGTAACACCCCTCCGATTTGCTATGTTTTCTCTGACAGTTCAGATACTTTGATAGACCATATATTATGTTATTGTTATTTGATCGCTGATAGTGGAGCGATGATAGATCTATATTGATGAGATGGTACACTATATTGATGGTTTATGATATGCTTTATGTGATTATTTGAGTGATTGATATATGCTCATCTATATTTTAATTGATGTTGTAGTTCGTCAGTTTATTATGATACTGTATTGGTGAAGGGAACGGGATCGCATCACTCGCATGCGAGTGCCCTACGATTCCACGATTCTCTTTTCACGGTGTATATGATTTATTATCTAGATACATGTACGACATATGCTTTGTTGCAGGTTTGCAGGTTCAGGACAATGGCTTCACCTGGATTCACAGATCTGAGCGTGTCCACTACCCAACAGCAATGTTGATTGGGAGATAGTAACGGGTTTACCCAATCAAACCTTTATCCTAGTTATAGTGTGTCGTCAGTCCATGTATTGGTTGTATTCTTTATCCACGTTTGCCTTGTTATTTTATTTATTGTGCAAGGTTTATTTGTGAGAATTAATTTATAAATGTTATGATTAGTTATTTAATTAATTAGGATTATTGATTGATAAGTAGGAGGTATTTTTCCACAGCGGTTGAATACTGATAGCAATATCATAATGGATTATTGATGTTGAGGCTTTATAATTGATAAATTAATTAATTTAATTTATGTTATAAAGTGATTTTTATTATTAGATTAAATTTGATTTGAAATAAATAAGCTATTTAAATTTCAAATGCATAATATCTGTAAAAGATCTTTGGAAATATCTGTGGTTATTGTAGAAAAGATATTTTTTTGTAACTGGAAGTTAGAAGATATTTACTACGGTAGTTGAAAATTGATTTCCAGAGAGAATTATTGAGATTGAAAAGAAAGGAAGTTATTTTCACGGAAGAAAGAGAGGATGTTAAAATGGTGGAATTGTTTTGGGGTTTTTAGATTTTTGAATTAGAAGCTCTTGGAAAAGTTTGGGGATCTAGTTTTGTTGCATTCTTTTGGTTCTAAATTATTTTTCTGTTCTCTCGAAAGTGGTAATTTTGGGAAGAGGCTTTGGCAAAGTTGGAAATTAAAAGGGAAGCTCTGCATCAAATTTTGAATCAACAAATCTTCTAGAACAGGTTCCTTATTGCTTTTGTAAATTTAATTTGAAAAAGTTATTTAAATTATTATTGTTTTGCAAATTGGAAAGGTATCCTGTAGAAGAGGATTTCATTGTTTGTAGAAGCTTTTTTTTTTATTAAAATGAAGTTTTAGAAATGGATTTACCCTGAAGGAAATTATAGTTAAATTGTAGAACCTCTGTTGAAATTAAATTGAAATTGTAGAAAACTTCTTTCTGTGAAAATTGGAAATATTCTTCTACAGAAAACTCTTGTTTAAAATTTGCTTTTTTCGAACAATCTTTTTGGATATTTGTTTATAATATATATATATATATATATATATTTGAGAATATATACATCGTCTGAAATTGTGAAAGTTTCTGAAAAAATTTATTTTAAAAAAAAATTTGAAAAAAAATCGTCGTATGGTGAATGTTATTAAAGGCAGAGGAAATGTTTTGAGGGAGGCTAGGGGCTACCCCATAGCCGCCCCCACAAGGGGAGACGAACTATGAGGCAGCACCCAGCGCTACTGCACAGGTCGCGGCCCTTGTGGGGAAGTCTGCGTAGGCAGCCAACCCACAACCACAGCCTTTGTAAAGGCTGGGCTCTGAAACTTCTCGTCCGCCTATGTGATGCGATTACGTTATTTTTTTTAATATTTTTTTTATATAATAATTAATATATATATTATATATATAATGTATATATATAATAAATATATTTATATATGGTTAATTTAAAATGCATAAGTTGATATTTTAAAATGTTAATTGGAAAAGTATAATTGATTTTATAATTAAATAATATATATTTTTATATGTACATACATATTAAATATATTTATTTAATGGTTATTATTGCAATAGGTGCATGCAAGCACGAATAGTTAACTTTTAATGACTGATTATTTTAATTGTGAAAATTGAGTTAATTATTATGAGTAGTTGTGAAACTGAAAGTTAATCATTTAGTTTAATTTCTTGTTGATTTGTAATTAGAATTATGTTTAAATGATGTATTTTAAATATGAGTTATTATTTTATTTGGATTTAGGAAATCCTAATGGTAGTTCATTTAATTACTTGAGTTGCTTATTTTAATTACGTATTCTTCTGTAATGGTGTATTGAGGGGATATTTGTTATTGTGAAAATGTAAGTCTTCCAGAGATTGTAAATTGTGAAAAGGTTGTTGTGTCTTTTGTTCACCTTTTGAGATTTCCTTGGGTAGTGCACGCAGTTGGGATTCAATATTTGACATCCATAGGGATGTGTTACCTATTGAATTATGGTGGTTATTTGTTATCAGTTATAGTGCACTGTCTACCCTTGGGTTGTGGTATAAGTATATGGTGTTGTCAATAAGGGAGTGGCTTTCAACGGGGGCCAACACACAAAGTGGTGTCAGGACAACTCGTATGAGAGTCAGTTTAATCAGTGGAAATTGAATAACCTATATTAGGGGAAAGGGTAGCTTAATACATTTAACTTGATAATTTAGCCTTGCTCATTGGCTCAAGGGCTTGTATTAGACTTGAGATGAGTCGAGAAGGCCTAGAATGGCAAGATCGTTATCTTGTCTTCTCGAAAGATAATCGATTCCACACTGGTATGCATGTGGGGCCGGAGTTCGTGAGAGGTTACCAGGATAACCCAAGATGGGGGTCAGGGCCTAGGAAGATCTCCTAAGGATAACCAATGCAAACTTTGTGATGACACTTCTATGGCAACAGTCGGTTTGTATTGTACAGTGGATGTACTTGATTCAGTGGTTCTGGAAGCAATGTAACTTTATGTTATGTGTTTACTGGTACAGTGTTGTTTTGTATGTTGCCAGTGTCTAGAGGTAGTAGGTTTGTCTTGGTTTCCTTTTACTATCTCCTAGCACAGGGGTTGGGCCTACGGGTACCACATGGCTGGGTGGATCGTGCACCTTACACTGTTGGGCTTTTTCTGCTTGTTCGTGATGGCGGGATCTTCCAGTTCGGAGAGCTCATGTGTATCTGTGGATATGTTACTTCTCTTATGTTCATTGTATCAGTTGGACACTATGTATTTATACTCCTCATTTGTAATCGAGGAGGATCCGTGTATTTTGTAATTGTATCGTTTTGTATGATCTACCTCATCTTGGAGATGAGCTTTGTAATGGTATATGGACTTAATGTAATCTTTGGTAGAATTCATTATTGTACTTTGTATATTATGCAATGGGTTAATGCTTTGATGTATGTTGTTTATCATGAGTTAATTTCATATGCTATAGTTAGATTAATTTTGTAAGTTTTGGGATTCACATGTAGACGTGTTGCGTGGCCTAGAGGATGTATGTGTTTAGAGTAGATTACTTTACTTGTTATTGTTACTCTTTTTAAGAAAAAAAATTAGTTGCACTTCCGTAGTGTTGCATCGTCCTCTAGGTTACGTGGTGGAGTTTTACAGGGGATGGCCAAAGAAAGTGAAACTATCATAATAAACACTAACAATCCAAATTAGAATGCCCAGCAATGGAAGGCAATTCCATGGGTCCCATAGGATCAACCAGCAGACAAGACAAAGCCTATACCACATGAGGTCTTGGTGGATCCCAACATAATACAAGGTTTTCTGTTAAAAATATATATCTTTCTTGATCAGCAGAGATGAGGTGGCCCTACCTCATACCTATGGAAAATTCAATGAGACCCCCCCAATTCGTAGACTTAGGTGATCAATCAGATAAGGAACTGCAGAACCCACAAAAGTCCAACATACAAAAGGAACCTGCAACACAACATAAAGGCAGAAAAAAAAATCAAAAATTGTAAGAACAATGGTTTTAGGTGTGCAGGATTGCACAAGCCCCAGATGCTCCTGCATCAGTAGTTATTAATGGAAAAAAATGCTAAAATTCCTAAAAAACTAAAAGGAGAAGAATTGTCATTGCAAATTCAGCATATTGCATTTCCATCCATGTTGATTGTGTTTTTTATTTTAAGGAGGCCATGTCTAAAGTTGCACGAGTGGGACCTTCATATGTGATACTTATAGAGACAAAATTGAGGACTACTATCTTGGCTAAGAACTACTCCAAAATAAATGTAATAATAGAGGAAACAAAGGCCATGCAAGTCTCACATGGGTGTAGCATTACCATGGATGGGCAGACAGACATTAGATAAAATCCACTCATCAATATTATGGTCACATGTTAGGAGGGATCTTACTTAGGGCAATTGATTGATTGAGAAGCTACAAAATTGCCAAGTTTCAATTTTCAATTCTTGGAGATGCCACTAAGGAGATTGGTCCTAACAAAGTGAAACAAGTTGTGACAAATGCAACACATGTGCAAAGCCGTTGGGAAATTGGTCGAAGCTTCTACAAGCATCTCTATTGGACCCTTTGTTGTGTGCATGCTTTGAACAATGCACTCAAAGACATCTGTAAAATTGACTGGATCAAACAGGTTGTAGTTGATGTGAGAGATGTGTACATATTAATCTACAATCACCACACATCACATGCACAATTTCAATACTTCTCCAAGAAGAAATTTATCAAACCCATTAAAGCCAAATATGCATCCTACGCCATTCTGATAGAGAGGATGATTGAGTTGCAAGGGCCCTTCCAACTAATGATCATGACATAGTCATTGAATTTGTGGATTGAGTCAAAGACAGATCAGGGGTTGAGGGTGAAGGAAGTGGTGAAATGTGGCACTTCTTCGCTAGACGAGAAATAAACAAATGCCATCATATCCCCAAATTTCATGATGATCAAATATGGGGACGGTAACACTCCTAGTCTAAGGGAAATATATGAGTGCATTAATAGCATGCTTGGCCAAGTGAAGGTCATTCTTTGACAAATAGAACCACCTTGCAATTCTATTGTGAGCACATTCAACCCATCTTTAGGCATGAATTGGAGAAGCTCAACACTTCTCTACACACAACTACCTATGCACTTAACCCGAAGTGATATATGCATAGGCCTAGTAGACTTCTCTAGATGATGTGAAAGTGAAGAGGGGCTTCATTAAGGCCATTAAGAGGTACAATACAAAGGAAGTCACATTGATCTCACACAAGTGGAGTAGGTTTTCAATTTTCTTGACTTAGAGGATATGTGAGTTAAGGAAAAGATAGATAGAGAGACTTGGTGTGGGAGAATTCAAAGAGCTTGTGGCAATTATATAGGCCTCTATCATTGATACACACACTAGCCATTCAACTCTTATTACAAGTTTGTAGTTTCTTTGCTACTAAGAGGAATTGGTCTACATACAACTTCATTTGCTCTATCAAGAGGAACGAGCTTATCTCTACGAGAAAAATAAGGTTGTGATTGTACGCTGTGCCTCGTATCTCATGTATTGCAAGACAATTGAATATAAGGAAAGTCCAACATAGTAGGATGTAGAGCCTAAGAAGCTAGTGCAAATTGATGATAATCAGGTTGCACATACAATGTTGGTTCGAGTTTAGTTGCAAGAGCTAAACAAGTCTAGTAGTTTCACCATTGAGGGGTATTCCATGACAATTGCATTTGACAATCAGTTAGATTAGACATTATATTTTGAGTGTCAATGTTACTTTGTAGTATTTTACTTTGTATTTTTTATTTGATAAATAATGTAAATATTATAATATATGTGTGTCATTCATCATTGGATCAATTGATTGCCAAATTTTCAAATTTTGTATAAATTTCAGTTTCTTTTGTTCATATTGTTTACATAAATGATGAATTGCAACTTCTTTAACTAATTTTTATATATTATTTTAAGTAGCCATCCCAAAATCTGGAAAAAGGAATTGCCATTCCCAAAATCTGGTTAAGAAAACCGCTTTACCCAAACTCCATCCCCCTATCCCCAAAACTTAGACAGAGACTGCTCCAAATCTATCATTTCTATTAAGACATTTCAAATTCCTCCACTTTTACCATGTTTTTACCATGAAATTAACACCTTTTGTTTCTACCATAATGTCAACTCCTTCCATTCTGCCATGACATCAACTCCTATTCTGCTAAGCTTGTCTGCCTCTTCTATTTCTACTGGGAACATACACTTGACATATTTAAGGGCTATTTCCAAGGGACCACTTTTAGCCTTATCTGGATTATTTATGTTAGATTCTTCCAAATTATTTCTGTAAGACTATTTTAACAATGATCCAGCCCTGCCAATATCTGTTTCCCATTTTTGCTGCTAGATTTATTTAACATCTCTAACTATATCATCCAGTCACTTCCTTTCTAAGTGTTGTTTCCTTCTCTTTTGTACTTCCAGTTTTCTCAAATGTCATGCAACTTCACCAATAAATTTTCTCAAATGTTAGATTCAACTTTATATATGGCATTTCTCAAATTTTGTACTCAACTTTAGTATATATGTTGTACGCATCCCCACACCTCAAACCCCTATCCCCATCCCTCGAGTCATTTTGGGGAAAGCGGGACATTAGGGGACATCCCCTGGCTGTCCCCTCCAATTGAGAAAATGCAGAAATGTCCCAGAACACATCCCTAAATCAGGATGGTAGGAAACATTTAGCGGACACCTGGCTGTCCCCAATGCAGTCGGGGACATCATCCCAAGGTCAGCTAGATGTCCCCTACAAGAAAACAACTTTTTATAATGTTTAAAAAAAATGTTCATAACATTAAAAAAAAGACAGTTAAAAATATCATGACAGCATTATAACAACTGCATAACAGCAATTAAATTAATCATGACAGCAGTGACAGCAACAACTGTAGTATGACAGCAATAAATAAATCATGATTCAGATTCATAGTTAATGATATAAATTATATAACAGTTAAACACTAACAGCAATAATTTGGATTTCTGATTTCATTGTTCAGAAAAGTTGCAGACTTCAAAATTCTTGATATGGTATTAGAGAGTTATTGTCAGTTGCAAAAGAGATTAAAGGTGCATTTGCCATGGTCTCGTACAGTGAGCTATTGTGTGAGAAGTACAAACAAAAAATTTCATTTTGGAATGTGGTTGGCATGCAGACTTCTGCAGACATCATCCAACATCATTTTAACATCTCTCTCTCTCTCTCTCGGAAATGCCATGGTTCATAGTTTAACTATATGCAATAGATATATCTTGCATGCGGTTGGCATGCAGACTTCTACAGACATCATCCAACATCATTTTAACATTGTCATGTTATATTGTTGATGTTATATACTGCTGTTCATTAACCGCCTTCCCCCCCCACCCGCCCCGCCCCCCGGCTCTCTCACTCTCTCTCTCTCTCGGTTGGCATGCAGACTTCTGCAGACATCATCCAACATCATTTTAACATTGTCATGTTATATACTGCTGTTCATTAACACCCCTCCCCCCCCTCTCTCTCTCATGGTACATAGTTTAAATATATGCAACAGATATATCTTGAAGTAGGTCGAGTATGACAAATCTATTGGTTGAATAAAATTTAATATAACAATTAAGGCTTTAGATTTATAATTTTATAAAAGAAATGTCACTATATATGCTGTGAACCATCCTATACAGGGAAATAAAAACACGAGGTGTCTAGCATCTTTGCAAATATGAACTTTAATTTGTAAATTGTAACTGCCCTCAAGATTTAAGAACTACTACAAAGCCTTCCCAGAAATGACTTGCCTTCCACACATAGGTTTTCTCAACCTCTACGGACTTGATTCAAAATATCATAAACATGGATTTGTGTCTATCAAAATATTGCATAGATAAAAGATGTGAAGCATTTTCTTTTGAGTCTCAAAGACCTAAGGTCCTAACCTGATCATAGGAAAATAAATCCCAAGCAAGTTGGCTAAGTGACAGAAGAATGGATAAGTGAACCAAAAAATAAAACTCTGGCCTATGGAATTAGAAGTATTGGTAAAAGCTTCTGAGGTTGGACTGGGAAGCATGTGAATCTGCAAACACAACCAAGCAAGTAACCAATCTATGAGTTTGATAATAAGGGAAACCTTTGACATGATATGCTTCAAAGACCTGCCCATGCCAGTATTAATTAGAAAATCCTTTATACCATATAAAGTCATAAAACAGAAACTCTGCATCGAGAGTTATATTTTCATCATACAGTCTCTTCATTAAATAACACAGCATGAATGATGGGGGTTGATTATGTAATTCAAGCCCTAACTTGAATTATGCAAGACAAATAACATCCCTGGTGTATTAGCATATAAACTACATGCTAGAAATTGTATCTTAGTTATTGTAATGATTTCATAATTCATTTACTATACATACCTCATTGATTTTCATGGAAGGAGAAACTATAAATTAACAATGTCATTGATGTAAGAAGTTATCAACTACGTGAAGCATTTTTAAGCACACATAACTTTGTTGCTTAATTGATCATTTGTTTCTTTTAGAGTTCATACCTCTCCATAACCACAAGCAAAGTGCAAAGGAGTCCGACCTTCAGAATCTTTCTCATTTTTATCTGCACCATTTTCAAGGAGGTTCTTCAGTCCCTGCATTCACACAAAAATTAATTTCAAAATATTTGATTGGCACATAAGGTTATCTTAGCAGTATGCATGACATCTTTGTTTTAATTACTCTTTAGTCTATACACGATATGTGGAAGTACAAACAACAGTTAAAAAATGTCAAGAAACTGAAGGAATACAGAATTAATCCTCAAAAACCAAATGTTGGTGTAAGAAAATGATAGAGTAGTCAAATGCGCCAACTAGAAGTAAATATGAGCAAATCCAAAAGAATGTGACTGAGGGAAGATTCATACAGGTGGAAAGATTTGCACAGTGGCACAAACTAATACAAAGATAACACAGAAGCTACAAAGAGGAGTCACACTAAGTATTAGCTGCACTCTGCAAGAACTAATAGACCAAGTGGGCAAGAAAATGAATTCTCAATTGATACATGGCATGGCCATTCCTAGGAATGTTGTGAAGTTGATGCATGCAAGATGCTTGAGGAACATACTTCACCACATGGGCCACACGTAAGAATCAACGGAAACATCTTGGCACACGTCCACGAGGGTTGCTTGGCTAAAAACAAAAGGCCCAATACCAAATAAATATGCTAACATTTAAGTTAGCATTTCCTTAGATATCTCATAAATGCAGTGCATGCAGACAGTTGTAAGAAGGGGGTAAGAGAGGTGCAACTTGCGCATATACTGTGTGTGCAGGGAAGCTGCCACACAGAATGTAATGAGGATTGCATTACTAGAGCATTGTGCAACTAATGCATCCTTGTCTTTGCGTTCATGTTATTCAAGTTACAGGTGTGAATGCATCTTGGGTAAAAGGGTGGTACATAGATGCTAAGTAGGTAGTTGTAGGTGTGAATGTAGAGTGTTGAGTGCAGTGAGGAGGCTCCAGCAAACTCAACTAACATGAAAGGCCAAAGGAGTTCAAACCCATGCTGTCTGTGAAAGCACACATAAATATGAGCTGCAGTTGAGCTGCAGGTGGGCTTGCCCTTGAGCCTAGGAGGGAATGAAGTCCTTCCCCTCAGTCTGTTCATCTTAACCTTGATGGGTGATCTCTGATTGGTGCACTAGGGTAAGCAGATTTGTGGCATTGTCATACTGATGAGGATTTGAGTCCATCCTCTGTACACAATATGTGTGTTGTGACTAATGAAAACCCAGCACTAAAATAGCAAAAGCAGTACACAATGAGGAGATGTGCAATAGTTTAAATGAGCAAACAGTTTGGAAGGCCATTTCCATAAATTGCAATATGTTCAATGAGAAGGATTTGAGGAAGAAATTCAGAAATTAGAGACTAAAGTTCCATAAAGTCAGAATGTAGACATCCCAGATCTAGAGGTGAACCAAGAACTCAGCCTCTTAAATTGAAAAAAAGCTACCATCGAATTGCAGAAAATCAGAATTTAGATGCCCCAGATCTAGAGATTAAGCAAGAACCCAGCCTTTTGGATTGTGAAAAGGCTATATTGAATTACAAAAGTAAAATCAAAAGAACACCTCGAGCAGACAGATATTAAGGATGGAAAAAACACAAAAACATCAAATATTGTGCAAAGAAAGAGGGCACTTTGAGAAATATAATGTAAACCGAAGAAACAAATAAGTTCCTGTCTTGTTTAGGGAGTGATCTCACCTATGATGACTTTACTCGGGCATGGTAATTCACAGAAGTTCAGTTGTCATACATCAGATGGACTTATTTATTCAATAATTTGAAAAAAAAAAAGAAGCTCCAAAGAAATTAAGGTTTTTGCCCATATACTCAAAATTATATGGATCCATGTTAGATGGTTGTTGGACATTGTTACAGAGAAAATCAAGGAATAACAAACTGTAATGCTATTTCAGTTTTTATTGATCTGAAAACACCTGTTTTGTAGTGGATTTCAGAAAGTCGCAAAGATGGCCAAATGTTGTGATGACATTTTTCTGCTTCAAGAATCTATCTGGTAGCTTTAGTAAGCTTATTTTTCACAACTAGCCATAAAATCTAGACCAAGAAATAAGGCATTCCAGGTAAACTTTAAAACAACAATTAATTGTTCCATATGTGCATGAAAGCTTTTACCACAATACCTCCACATCACCAACACTTGCAGTGCGATGAACAGTAAGCTCATCCTCATCCTCGTAGTCATTATCCTCTTCACCCTGATCTGCACCTGATGATTCATTTGATGCACCAGCATCAAAAGAAGATCCAACTCCCATGGCTTCACCTAATTTGGCCAGAATACTTGGATCATTCCAGTACCTGTAAAGTAGGAAACATTGCGATCAAGCTAAAGAGGAAAACTAAAATTGTTCAACAAAAAGTCATCAAACCTTAATATTTTGCATTTTTCAGCCTCACCAATACTTTGCAACAATCAAACAATGTAAACTATAGCTTAATAGAAATGTTTCCTACTTCATCATTGCAGCTGGACCCCCAGACTCAATCTCATCAAGAATAGGCTTCAAAGTTGGATCTTGTTTAACTTGTGCCATATGTGCCTCTATCTGCTCCTTTTGTAACATGCCAGACATGACTGGGTCCTGCAATTAGTTTTCCAAATAGCACTTAAAATCAAATTGAAGGAATTGTTAATTTAACAACCATTTTGACAATAGCGCATAACAGCATTACCTGCATCAGAGCACTACCAAGTTTCTCAGCCATGGACATAAACTGAGGATTTTGCATAACCTGTTGCATTGCTGAAAAATACTGATCAGCAGCCAGCTGTGGGATTCCTTCTTGCCCTGACCTCCGCACACTGTGTTGTAACTGCTCTGACATTTGATTGAACGATGGGTCCTTGGCTATCTGTTCTGCCAATTCCTTTATACTTGGATCCTAGAAGTGACATAAATGCAGAGGTGTGTGTAAAAATAAACATTAAGAAATGCACAAAGCCTCAATAGTCATGAGCTAACCAGTATAACTCAAAGAAAACTTGGGAAGTGAAGAAGGGTAAAATATAAGAAGTTAGAAACAAATAGTTTCCCAGTAAATGTTTAGTTTGATGAGGATTACAAAATTGCAAAGAGAACTTTGAAAGAGCAAGGAAAAGAAAAGATGAGCATAAAGTAGTACAAGCAAATCATAAAAGCAAAAAAGTTTAGTTCTTGAACACCAGGCATGAAGAGCTAATCTATTTAGAAAAGAATAACCCTAAATTATTTTGGAGGGAACTTCAACCAAGAAAAAAACAAATAGAGAAGAATATCACAGCTAGTCAATGGTTTGATTATGCAAAGCAACTACATGAGCAGGAAACAAAGATTAAGCCTGGTCCCTTGATCAACATGACAACAAAGCTTTTCACCTTGTAAGAGGTAAAGGTTGTTATTGAGAAATTGGGTGCGGGTAAAGAAAAAGACTTAGTCGAGCTTCAAGTAGAATACTTTATATGGCAGGTGAGAATTCTCACACCTCACATTGTGGGAATATTCAACAACATCATTCAACAGGGAAACCCAAGAGATTTGACCACCAACCTAGCAATACCTCTTTCTAAGTGTGGTGATACTAACGATCCTTCCAACTATAGGGCCATCATGATCAATCCTTGTTTGCAAAACTGTTTGGTAGCATAGTTAAAAGCAAAAACAAAAAGTGGGTGGAGGAGAAGGAAAAGAGAGCAAAAGGGTAAGCAAGATTTAGCCCTAAGTATTCTATGCTAGATCATGGAGTTACATTGAGGCACATCATTGAAAAAATTTGGGATGGAAAAGAAGCTTATTGTTGTTTTATTTACTTCAAGAAGGCCTTTGACATGGTCTCCAGAGATAAGCTATGGTGCAGGATGAAGGATCTTAGTATTCCAATGCATTTTAAAGCAACTGTTCATCGGCTCTATGAAGAGGTTTGAATCAAAATCAGAACTCAAGTAGGCATCTCTAAAAAATTTAGGAGTGACATTGTAGTTAAGCAAGGGTGCCCTCTATCCCCCACTTTTTTCGGCTAATACATCAACTGTTAGGAAATTTGCTAGTGCTTATTTTGTTATTTGTTACGAGTTGTTTTAACAACTCACTAATTCTAGAATTTGATAGAACTACACAGGAGAAAATTAAGGAAGACTTCTTCCTTTATATACGTATTGTTTCAAATAGTTTGGGATGGTGAATAACAAGCAATATTATCATTTGTGTGAAGCTCTAAAAATAATATGGTATCAGAGCTTGCCAAAATCGTCAGCCTGTGAAAGCCAAAATGTGAGTGCATTCTATGTCAAAGCAAAGCATTGGAATTGTTGAAGGAGGCATCTTGTTCAATCAATCATAGTGCTCAGATATTGTAGTTGATGTGAATCAGACAATAGAGTTGGAACCATTTGTGTCAAAGACATTTATAGAATGGTGTTGCTTATTTCTCATTGGAGGAATGCTTTTTAAGACAGATTATTAAGCAGCATTTAATTAATTAAGAAGTTGCAGCAGGGTGGCGTGAGATCTGCTTAATCAAAGAAGAACTAAGGCATTTTAAAAAATTAAAAAATGTTTTGAAATGTGAAATCTGTTAATAGATGAAAATAGCCGTTTTAGTAGCTGTTGGATGTGTATTTGATCAATTGGGAATGAGTGTTTAACTTTCAAAAACTTGTATGTATCTCCGTTCAAAATTCCATAGGTAGTAATAAGTGTGTCATTGTTAAAACATAGTATTCCACATAATGGTATTTGAATAATGTTTATATTATAATCAAGGTGCATTATCGGTGGAGCCCAACACCTTCGATTTTCTTTTGATTAAGGGGATAATTATAGGTAAGTTAGGTTCTATTGAAAAATTTAAAGGTAGAGACTTTCATCCATGGCAAATACAGATGCAATTACACCTGATCGAAAAAGATCTTCGGGATGTCGTCAAACCAAACTCAATCTCACCAACTAATACAAATGAACTTGCCAAGTGGAACATCAAATATCAAAAAGCATTGGGGACTATTGGCCTCAGCTTGTCAAAAGCATACTTACATCATGTGGATTTCATAAAGTTTGCAAAGGAGATTTGGGAATCATTAAACAAGATCTTTGGATCTGAAGCAGAAAGTGCCAAAACGACATTGAAGCAAAGATTGTATGGATTGAAGATGGATACAAGTACAAAAATGGCAGATCATATAAGTAAGTTTCACTCCATACTAAATCAATTAGCTGGCATTAATGAGAAAGTAAAAGATGATGGTGCCAAAGCAATACCTTTGAATAGTTTGCCTAAGAATACATCTAGTATGGTATTTACATTAAGCAAAGTAAACATTAGTCTTGGAGTAATCTCTACTCTACTTGACCATAATGAACACTTTGAATCTGAAGAAGTCTTATATGTACATAACAAAGCAAGTTCACTTTCAAGAAAAGGAAAGTACAAATTAAAGCATTTCCCTTCAAAAGGAAAAATAAAATGCTTCTATTGCAATGAAGTAGGCCATGTAATTTTGAATTGTAAGAAAAGAGCATGAGATCTACTAGATGACAAACTAGATCAACATGCTTCCTTGGCTGAAGAAACGGATTGGGAAGACTATGTCAATGATTAAGAGTTATCTTGTCCTAGTGGTGAAGAATATGTGTTTTAAATAAATTCAAGCTTGGAGCTAGGAGGCAACACAGGAAGGAGGGCACTCAACATCCTCTCGTTAGTCACCAATGACGGGGCCACTTATCAGCTTTGGTGGCATTTTGTTTTTTATTGTGGTGTGTGCTTCTATTTTTCTAATAATTAGAAATTTCACATCATAGGGGGAATATGACACCAATATTCCATCTCTAGTGGCAGTGACAATTTCCTATGTTGTTGAAGATCAAGTGGCACAATCAACAACAGTGGCTATTTCTATTCATGTGTGTGTCGTTTCCTTATGTAACCTCCTGGTGTAAAATATTGTAGTAAACAAAAGCACTAATGTAATGCAGTTCATGGATCTTGAAATGGTTAGTGGCAATCTAGAAAACATATGAGGTGAACAGATGAATGTGGTCCTATTCATGTCCAGGTTTGTGGTAAATCTATGTGAAAACCATGAAAGGTTGATGAAGGTGCCTTTCGTTTGAATCAAGATCATGAGCCACAAGAGTTGGCATACTGCAGTTGAAAGTGTGAAAGTTTTCACCATGTTCGCACCAAGGGAGGGAATGTTGGGGAATTTGTTAGTGCTCATTTTGTTATTTGCTATCAGTTGTTTTAACAACTCACTAAATCTAGAATTTGATAGAACTCCAAAGAACAAAATTAAGGAAGACTCCTTCCTTTATATTTGTATTATTTCAAATAGTTTGGGATGGTGAATAACAAGCAATATTATTATTTGTGTGAAGCTCTAAAAATAATATCAACAAACTTGAAGAATGGCTGAATTGCAATGTGGGGATGGGGTTTGCCAAAGGGAATATGTGACAAGGCTTCTTTTATATGCAAACAACCTTATTTTGATTGCCAAATCCACTCGTGGGTTAAGAAAGCATCTATGTGCCCTTGAGCACTTTTGCAAAGTGGTTGGTATGCAAGTTAAAGACCAACAAGACCAAAATCAAGATTTCTTCAACAAGAGGAAAAAGATCCCGCATAAGTTCTACTATTCTGCTTTGATGGAACTAATCTTGAAGAGGTAAATGAGTATAAATATCTCGAGATTGACTTCAACAACAGGCTTAGTTGGGAGACTTGCAGAAAGGAAAGAACATTGGGAGGTTGGAAAGCATCGTATGCCCTCCAAAACAAATGCAGAGAGGTAGAGTTATGGGCTTGGAAAACTAATCAAACTCTTTTGGCTATTGGTAATTCTAGTGGTGTTTTATGGATGTGAGCTTTGGGCTAGCAATACATTAGAGGCAAAGTGGAAGCAAATAGAGAGGACTCAAAAGCACATGATCACTAGTAAGTTTAGAATAGAAGTTATGACCCCATATGTGATTTTGCTACCTGAAATTGGGGCTGTTCCTATTGAAGCCGTTGCTATGGCATGTGACATAAGATACCTCAAAAGAATTGATTAGATGGAAGCAAGCAGATGGCCTATGGTTGCCTACAACAAGGTCCTAAGAGAGAGAAAGAAGTCATGGATGTAGCAAAACAGCAACAGGATGAACAAGTGGAATATTTACTTGAATGCTTGACCTAGCGACAACATAGAAATCGAGGCATTTTTCATAGATAAAATTCTGCAAGGATATGTGGAGAAGAAGGCTAAGGAGAAAAAAGAGATATTACCTTGAGGAATTTAACCCTACATGAGATCATCGGCAAAAAGCATATGTTGGGACAAATATCCCTCGGAGGGCAAAGATTTTGTTTGCTCAACTAAGAACAAACTTGCATCACCTTTGCTGTGAAACTGGAAGGTGGAAAAAGCCAAAAGATTCATGGGAAGAGAGAGTATTTGACTTTTGCCCAACTAGGGATGTGGAATCAGAAAAATACTTTATTTTTTAGGGTGATGCTTACAAGGACATCAAGTTCAAATACACTAATATCTTGACAGCTGCTGCACTACTCAGTTTATTTATTGAGGGGATAGTTGAGAACGTAGAACTCATTATCATTCTAAACAAGAGAAGAAATGAAAGACAGAAAGCAAGAATGACAAGGCTGGTTGCCTTATAGGCTATTTTTATCCATGTAGACATTAAAAGTTATTCTATTCTATATACATGTACTTAGTCCTACCATGCTCTTCTAAAGGAGGTGGGAAGAGCAGCATGCTATGCCCTTAACCCAATAACTGTATCGAAACATGTGCAGCCGACTTATGACTTACATAATCATTTAATTAATCTTATTTATGTAGTCAAGACAACCTAGATGATATAATTAGGTATCCAAGTCGGTCTGGATGAAATCCAAGGCATAAGTAGGGTATATATAGGAGGTAGTGAGTGTTATTTGATCATCATATTGCAAGTTGTGTTTTTATTGGTGATAATTGGAGGTTTGCCCCCTCAAAGTGGCTTATAATTCTCAAGTATTTGTAGGACATTTCCTCATATATTCTTCTGTTGTGCAAGTTGTTCCATTACAATTTTGATGTAAATGATGACATTTTTGTTTTGATCAAGTCTTGTAGGGTGTATCTATTCCAACCACCCTTTGTTTTATGGCATGTTTTTTATTGATTAATCATTATTCCATGGCACCTGTTTCAACAAAAACAAACAATGGAAGCAATTATGCAAAGATATGCAAGAAGCATATTCGCTTATGAAACATTTTTTGTAGAATATTAGCAGGAAAACAATAAATAAAAATTTTGAATGTAGCATAGCTGTAAATGTTTAGTATTTTGTGGCAGGTTGAAGCCCAATGGGGATGATATGGAAAAAGGCATGTAGAAGATGTTTGGCAATTATTGAAGGAAATGGAAATGGTTAGTTCTTTTCAGAGGTGAAAGCTGCATCTGAACACACTATATTTAATACATGCGAAGTCATAGAGAGGATCTCACAAGTAGGAGGAATAGACAAGGAAGAATTGGAAATGGCTTTTGAATGAAGTGAGGATTGAATAAATTGAAAGAATGATGCAAGTATGTATGAAAACAATGAAAAAAATTGTAAACATGGAGAACAATAAAGTCTACAAGGTAGAGTGCTAGAGCATTAGATATAAGAGAAAAGAAAGATGAGCTTAGTTGAAGTAGGCCTAAGGAAAGTATTTCCCCACTGCCAAAAAGGCCTTTACAGTTTACACGGTCAAGGTGAAGAAAATGTCGTCTTTTGGATTATACAAGACCAAAAGATGCTAAAGAAGAAAAAAATAACTGTTAAAGAGCATAAGATATAATAGAAAAGAAAGAGGAGCTAAATTGAAGTAGGCCTAAGGAAAGTATTGCCCCACAGCCAAAAAGGCCTTTACAGTTTACACTATCAAGGAGAAGAAAATGTCATCTTTTGAATTATACAAGACCAAAAGATGCAAAAGAAGGAAAAAATAACTCTTAAAGTGTTGCACATGCCATCTTTTGAACTATACAAGAGAAAAAGATGTTAAAGAAGAAAAACATAAATATAAGTGTCACACGTTAATAATGGCATTTCATGTAATGTCCCCTTTTTTGTGTAATGAGAGATTATAAGGGAATCAAATTAAATTAAATTATTTATAAAGTTGTCCATTTAAAATAAATTTTAAGGATAACTTTATTATTATTTAATTTAATTAAAGTGACTAATATTAAATATGGTGGTAAATTATTAAATAGTCACTTTGGGAAAAGCAAAAGATAATAATAAAAAATTAAAAAATGGTGGAGTATAAAAGGTGGTGAAAAGGAATTCATTAATCATCTTTTGGAAAATTGTTATTGGGAGTATTTTGGAGAGCTTTGGCTTACAAGAAGCTTGAGGATGAAAATCCTAGGGTTTTGGATGGGTTGGACAAAAACCCAATTCTTCTATTGAGTGGATCCATTTCAAAGTTCACAATTGAACTTCATTGTGTAAAATTTGAGAAGTCTTCTACGAAGAAAAATTTTAGGGTTGCAACATTACTGAATTGCAAGTTGGATTAAACAAGAGATTATTGGTATATATAATCAGCCTCCTTGTATTTGGATTGAAGTTTCAAGGCTATGGACATAGATCAAAGGAATTAATGAAGAATGATGCTTTAATATCAAGCTCAAGTTATTGCACTCTCTTTATAGATATGCACCGTTGTATATTGGAAGGGCATGGAATGGTTAACGGTTGCCAGTGAATTCAAAGAGGACATCGTAGCTATTGAAGTCAATATTATTTAGATGCCGTCCTAGCATCAGGTTGTTTCCAAACTTCTTTAGCTGCTGCTATAAGGGTGATGTGCACAATCAAGGTGTCATGCCAATTCAAGAAGATAGATACTTAGGTTACAATTGATAGGACCGTATGTGCTCTTTAGACCTACGCAAACTAAGATGCGGAAATGCGGGTCTCATTATCTAGTTCCAATCATCCAAGAGAGCGGTGATGTTTTAAGAGGTTGTAGGTTTATGAAAAATGAAGTGTGAATCAAATCAATTCACAATGATAGACAAATTAACAAGTCAATCGATATTCCTTAGGAGAACATGGCAAGCAGGGAATATTAGTAGCTGTTGTATTTCCCATAAGGAGTCACCAAGACTAAGTGATCACAGTAATTAAAGGAAGCCACCCAATACGAAGCCATCGCCATTAGCATAGCCGCCAGCTAGTGGAAGGTATCGATTAAGTGTTTGACGGAGGAAGGAAGAATTGCATCAAATACACTCGTTGACTTGTCTACATACACCTGTGGCATTGTTAATCCTACAGGGAAGTGGACGCCACCACTAAAGTCCATCGCAGTCTTAGATAAGGAAGTTGTATGGTTTGAGGATATCGTACAAAAGGTGTCAACCATTTCAAGTCTATGGTGAAAGGTCAGCAATCATATCCCTGAGAATTAAATAAAAATTATGTTACTTTCAACAGATAGAATGTGTGTCCAGAATAAATGAATAAATGTAGATATCATATAAGTGTTAAATCTATTATATATTGAGATGCATATGGTCTGCGATATATATTGGAGAAACAATTCAATTGTATATCGATCTATAGGTCAGCAATATCTTTATACTGGCAAACTGGAAATAATGTTTATTTTCATTCAACTATAACAGATATAAAATTTGTTGTTATAATTAATGTTATGGCTTGTATGCATTGAATTAAATAATTCCTGTGAATAATATTTGAAAATTTGAGCAAAGTGGCAAGTAATTCCAAACACGACATTCAAATGATGAGATACATCCAAACTGTTTAGCAAAATGACAGCCAAGTGAAAAAGTGACATTGTAAACATTTTGGTGTTAAATTGGGTGAGGATCCTACAATGGTATCAGAGCCTAAATCCTACCAGCCTGGAGGGTTATATACACCAGTGATAGAGCCAAATGTTACGCTGAACGAGAACAAAAACGTAAACAATTTCAATTTCTGAAACCATATCCAGAAGAGGATACATTCTCAATTGCATTAGCAACAAGGAAGCCACTTAGAGTTGCACAGGGAGTTGAAACAATGGTGAGTTCAGGTGGTGAGAGTCCTTGGGATAGGACTAAAAGAAGAATTGACCCTGACAGTGTACAAAATATACTTAACGGTCTAGCAAGGGGACAGTAGCAGATGATGCAACAATTCATGCAAATCCAACAACAGTTAATCACAACAATTGGTCAGTTGTTTCAGGAAATGAATTCTCTCAAGGTGAATCGGAATGCTACAAGTAAAGGTAGCAATGTAGATAATGACATTCCAAGAGGAGCCAATACAGGTCAATCACATAGACCTTTTCAACCTACATTCACACCTAGGGAGAAGCAGAAAGAAACCCAACAAGAAGAGGAACAACCATTGATTGATGAAGTAATGGCAGTTTTTGATGAATGTCACACACTTCCTCATGCAGTTAAAAATGAAATAACACTTAACCAAAACATGACCCAATGGAAAGACAGGAGAAGAGCACAACAGAAACAAAGACCTCGAGGCCCACATAAGGAGTATAAGCATGCCTTGAGTAAACTCACTAATTTTGATGGTAATGGGAAAAGCACGACACGTGCTTGGATACATCTTTTTACTCTCAAACCCATGTCAAAAGCAAAAGCAATTAAGTTTGCAAATTTACATTTGGAGGGACCAACATATGATTGGTGGCATCATGGTTTGGTGACACAAAATCATGCATTAATTCAGTCTTATGATGAGTTTAGCAGCAAATTAATTGCTAGGTTTGACCAGATGGATGTTGAGATCTATTTTCAGGAGTTAGCATTGATAAGGTAGAACGGTGATGTTGACAGTTACATTAATGAGTTTCAGAAGGTTGTTGTTATGGTTCCTAACATGTCAGAAAAGAGAGTAGTAATGCTGTTCACAAAGGGTTTGCAACCTAATTTGAGAGGTTTAGTGAAGGCTTTCAAGCCTAGTATTCCACAAGATGTTATCTAGATGGTGCTTGATGTAAATATTGAGGTTGATATTAAAGCATCATACTTCAATAATTCCTTCAAACTATGTTCATAGCCTTGAAACTATAATCTCTCATTCATTCCAACTTGCAATTCAGTAATTTTGCAACCCTGAAATTTGTCTTCGTAGAAGACTTCTCAAATTTCACACAATGAAGTTCAATTGTGAGCTCTGAAATGAATCCACCCAATAGATGAATTGGGTTTTCATTCAACCCACCCAAAACCCGAGGGTTTTCGTCCTCAAGCTTCCTGAAAGCCAAAGCTCTCCAAAATACTCCCTATAACAATTTTCCAAAAGATGATTAATGAACTGCTTTTCATCACCTTTTATACTCCACCACCTTTTAATTTTTTATTATTATCTTTTTCTTTTCCTAAAGTGACTATTTAGTAATTTACCTTTTATATGGTGTGCTATAAGGGTGATGTGCACAACCAGGGTGTCATGCCAATTCTAAGAAGATAGATACTCAAGTTACAGTTGATAGGTGTAATGTCCCCGTTTTTAGCACTTCACTTTTCAGTGATTGATAGCCTATTCCCAGTGTGCTGTCGGCTAGTCAGTGGCAAAATTAGGGTTTCGCGTTTTGGAGGATGCTTTTGCTCGAGGTTGGTTGTTTTAATGGCGGATTCTTTCTGAGTTTTCAGAGAGCTTCGCAGTGGTATGTTTTTCTTGGCATTCCGAGACTTTCTGGAATTTACTATTTTTAGTAAATTCTATTTCTGGTAGTGGTCCTGTTGGTTTCGGCACGGTTGGCTTTCTACTTCAGACTGATCAGTTGGCTTACTCATTTTTGGCTTTGGGGCACAATTGGAGAGATAAGTCGAATTATTTCAATTAAGTCATGTTTTAATGTTATATTTTAACATTGACCCCCTTGGCCTAGCAAATTCACTTTAAGTTGTTTTTAAAAGATGTTCTTTTTGGGTGGCGCTTCATTGAAGGAAACTTATTATATTTCTTATAAAGAAGTTTAATTCAAGCATAAATTGGACGCCAACTTCAAGGAAGAAATAAAGTGATATTAAAAGTCAAAGTTGTGCTTGGGAAAGTGGGACGCCACCTATTGGAGAATTAGGGTTTGATTCAAAAAGGAAGATTAGGGTTTCGAGACGGGTCAACTGGAAATTATAAAAGGAATCCATTGGTTCTCTTTGAATTATCTTTTGTCTACAGGAATGTTATGCTGCCAAATTGGCTTTGGGATTGCTTCGAGGAATGAAGGCCTCCTAGCTTGGCTCTTCTTCTTTCTTGAAAAACAGCAACTAGTTGAGAGGTTTGAGTGTTATTGATTTGTTTTTTCAGTTATAGTTGGTTTCCTATCCTTTGTAGTTGAGTTTTATCATTTCCTATCAATTCCAGAGTTGCTGGTCATGATTGCTGAATGTATATTTCTGCTCACAAGTCTCAAATCTTAAACATTCTCATTCTGGGTATTGTCTCATTGTGTTTCCCTGTTAGAGGCGCCCCTTCATGAATATTTGCAGATTTTAATACGAAGTTTATGATTTTATAATGCAAATTCGTCATTCCTTGAAGGCCGTACTTTCTGGAGTGCCTTGGGATTCGTGTTAGTAATTAATAACCACTTTTAGATGCCATTTCTTATTACTAAACTAGGCGCCATCTTCTTGAGGGTCCTTTGCATCAAATTTGAGATCATTTGGGTGGGAAATGAGAGAGTTATGAGCATTTTGACAAGGATCTGTGTTGCTGGTTATATATTTTAAAGTGTAGGTCTGTCATAATCTGATTTGAGAAATCTGCATTCTCCTTCTTGGATTGGTGTTAGGAAAGCATTAAAGGCTTTGTAAAAGATTCCTTCTTGTTGCAGCAATTTGAAGAGCTCTAATACTTGATCTTGCAGGCATTTAAATATTCATTGTAAGCTGAACAGTAGTACTGTCAGCATTTCTCTCAATCTTACTTTACATTCTGTATACGCTATTGTATTTCTTTATATCTCCGTCATATGGTAGCTCCCATTCCGTCTCGGGTTGGAAAGCACATTCTTGGCGTCGAGTACTTCAGCATTCTTGCTTATTTCCCTTAATAGCATTGTAATTCTTAGCATTCCACCATATGGTCGCCTCCTTTCCATACTGGATTGGGTAGCACATGCTTGGTGTTGAGTTTGTTTTTAGTACTTGTAGCGTAGAAGATCCTCTGACCATATGTTCGTCCTTCGGGGACACATTCTTGGTTAGAGTTACCTTCAGTTGCATTTTGTTTAAGGCACTGACGATCCTCTTGCCATATGACAGCCTCTCTCTTGTTGAGATTGACTGCGCATTCTTGGCAACGAGTTATTTGTAATCTGCTGGTTTGAATTATCTAACCCTAACGGGTGCTCTCTGCATTGTTGTGTAATTGGTGAAAATTGAAAAAATTGGCTCGGAATATTTCAGTGGTATCAGAGCCAAGATCCTGCCATCCTGTGCCCAACAAGGTCTAGTTGTCAGTCGAATGATAGAGAAATCAGTTTCTACACCAGAGGTCAAAACGGAGTTCGGCTCAGTTTAGAAGTGGCAGATAAACATGGCTAACAGAGAGGAGATAAAGCTGGAACAAACACTTTTTGAGACCAGAAACAGACTTGACAAAGAATGTAAGTCAAGGGAAGATGAAAGGAATAATCTTCAAATATTGGAACAATGTTTGAGACAGGTGAAGCAGTCACCTTCTGAATGGATGCAGTTGGCATTATCACCGGCATTGCACCTTTTAGTTCAGCCCTATTGGTTGGGACACCCAAATGAAGAAATCAACCTGCTGATTACTTCTTGCCTCATGGAGTTGATGAGAATTGTGATTCCCCTAATGCCTTATGATGATGAAACTATGAAGAAGATTCTTCATAGAATTGTTGGAAGTTTCCAAGAACTTGATGAAACTGGAAGCAGTCTACTTTCTAGAAAGGTTGCTATCTTAAAAACATTTTCAGAACTCAGGATAAGTAACTTGCTATTAGACTTGGAAATGCATGATCAGATTGATCACTTGTTCCGTTACCTCCTCAAATCCACTTGGAGCAAACAGGAAAAGGATGTTATTGCAGCTGTGAATAATATTCTTGTTCTCACTATTAATGAGGCTGATGAAATTCCACCAAGTGTTCAATCCTTCCTCTAGGACACATATTAACATGAAGAAGAGGGTTCTCCTATTGCTGCTATACTGATTAAGGAGTTGTTTAATCAATGTGAGGAGAAATTGGAACCACTTTAGTGAAATTAGAGCATGTTGCAGGAAAGATTAATGGTCATGAAGATGGTGATGATTCCAAAGAGTCCATACCAGATCATGTTGACGATTTGGTAAAGATGGACTCTCTTCAAGTTGATGTCCCAACTTCTCAAGAAGTTCTACACGAAGACATCAGCATAATACTTCCTCATAAAGAAGACAATGATAGTGAAGTTTCCAAAACAGCAAGCAATGAAGATTTTTCAATTCACTATGGTGGTGACCTTGGGATGGAGCAGCAAACTGAGCCATTGGAGAGAAATAATTTTGATGTTATCAACTTAAGTTATGTGGGAGTTGACTTATTTAAGGAGTCATCACTTCAGGAGGAGCATGAAAAGTTTTGTCTGGTTGATCATCCTAATCAACCCACTAGCATTTGGGATCCGGGTGTGTTGGCACCAAGATATGAAAGAGAACCATTGTGGGATGAATTTCCCTTTGATCCTGATGAAGAACAAAAATCAGATTGCATTGCAAACTATGTGGTAGCCTTTGGAAGGGGAGTTGTCTTTGAAGAAGAAGAGTGTTCAATGACGCACCATAATGATCTCTTTGAAGTGGTTGCAGCCACTAAAGAAGAAAATGTTTCTACAGAAACTTTCCGAACAATGGATGATTATGATCCATTGAGCAAGTTGGATGCTGGCATAATGTTTGATCAAGGAGACAGTGATGAAGAAGAAGAGCTAGAAGACCATATGGTTCTTGAAGAGGTAGAGTTTGAAGGTATTACTAAGCACGAATCTGATTTTTCAGTGCATGAAGTTGATTGCAAACTTAGGGTCGAAGAAATTGTGGAACGTGTTCCTCTCCGTGACATTGAGCATTCTCCTCTAGTTGAAGGTGAAAGACACGAAAGCTGGAACAGCTATGATGGCAGCGAAGACTCCAAACAAAGTTCTGATTTTGAAAGTCAGCCAACCAGCAATCCACCATCTTGGCATATTCTTGAGTGGGAAGAACAAGTCAAAGAGTCCTTTAAGAGGGAAGTGCAAGTTCTATCCCAATTTGATCGCACTCACAGTTTGATTGAAGATCTCTACTGGAAGGCTCAGCTTGAAGAGAGAAGAAGAGGAGTTAAGGATGAAGTTGCTCTTCTCAACTTGCAACTTGTCAGAGACTCTTTGGAAGCGTTGAAATCAGATTGTATACACTTGATGAAGGATTGGGATCATACCGTTGAATTTGCAAAGAAGACCTTCAGTGTTTTCCAAGGAAAAGAGAGAAAGGTTGATGAGCTTACTCATGAGCTTGAATCAACAAAGGCTATGTTAGAAGAGACTCAAGTAGCATTAATGGAGATAGAAGGTCAGTTTGCTGATTTCAAACTTTCCAAGGAACAAGAGAATGGACATAGAGCTGAAGAAATCGAGCAAGTAATTAAAGAGCTTGATAATCGTGAAAGAGAGTTTGATCTTGGAAGTTTCACCAGAAAATCAAAGATCACTAGTGCTGATTTGGAGCAGCAAGATGGAAGGAACGACTTCCTAGCGTTTGACAATCCTCTTTTGAAACTAGGTGAAGAGGGAGCTTATGAGAAACATTCCTTTGAGGTAGAGGATGGGATTTCAAGCCTTGAGGAAATCTCGTATGACATCATTATTGAAGAGGGAAGTTCTAGCACTTCTGCTAACAATGGAACGAGGATGTATGAGTTGCATAACGAAGAACTCACTGCTGTTCCTAGTCTCCCCATTCTTCAGGAGGTGGAAAATCAAGAAGCATGGTGGAATGAAGTCACTAATCTTGATTGGCAACAAAGAGATGATTGGCACTCCGATGAAGAGTTCATTCATTTTCTGATGTGGATTCTTGTCAGGTTCCTATCGGGCTTCATGCTTACACCATATTCTCTAAGAGTAACTAACCTCATAATGGAGTTTGATGAAGGATCCATTGAATCCTTCCAACAATTCTTCTCTCATGATTTTGAATTTGACTTTCTCAATGAATTCAGATTTGTTGAGTACTTCTTGGAGTTTCAGGGTGCGATGATTCAAATAGAACGTATTTCCCAAAACGTTCTAGTAAAAGTAATTCTCCAATTGCGGAATGACTCTTCTTTACTTATGATGTGGGGCCCTGGTATCAGCTCGCTTTTGATATGTGTCAAGAAGGTATGTGGGAGTGATGAGCCTCAAACTCACTGTCCTTTGGATGTTGTTACCTTCTTTATCAGTCATTTGAAGTTCACTCCTAATGATCAATGGGAGTTTTGGAGAGAAAAGTTGAAAAAGGATTGGTACTTGGCTATGATGGGATCTTCAATGGGTCTATCCTCAGCGGTAGATATGAGCAGACATGATATTTTGAGTGCTGATTTTCAGTTTTGCAGCAGCTATCTATCTCCTTGGATGCTGATTTTCATAAAATCAGATTTCAAGTGGACCATTTCAGTCTGGTTGGGTTGCTGGTTCATTCAATTTCAAACCTTCCAATCTCTTTCGAGGGACAATTTATGGTTTCACATGAGAGAAATGGTCGTGTGGGCTGAGCACAATCAGCATTTGGAAAGAAGCCATACTCATTCTAATGGTTTTCTTGGTACATATTCATGTACAAATAATTGGAGCAGCAGACCATCGCTCGACTTGGCTTGGCATTTCGAGACTCCTACTGCTGAGATCCTGTTCAATGCCTTGATTCTACATTCTGAGACTCTTGGGGTTGGAATTGTGAGAAACTTCTTCAGACTTCTTAGTTGTGCCATGATAAATCAGGGGAGGCATAGGGAATTCATGTGGAATCATGAGTTTGAGTTTGTTGAGTTCTTGCAAAGGAAAGCTTTCCTCTTTGCAAGAAGAGTTGAAGATGTCACTTTTGCAGTCATGGTTTCGTTTGTTACCATGTGGAGGTATGCTGAGGAGATTGATTTTGAGTTGGGTAGCCTACCTTTCTTCTTACCTAGAATTGTGGTTGACAATGGTATGGTTGATATTGTTGACGTTGGGCATCTTGGACATGAGACGTTACTTGATATTAATCTCAGTCCTTTAAGATCTTTAAGATCTTTCAGTTTGAGTATCATAGATGGTAACACTTTGGAGTTACAAGGGGAGTCAGTGCAGCATTGGCATGATATTTTCATTGATGTGATCAGAGTGGTGCAGCATCGGCATGGTGGGTCCTTCCTGAGACGCACTTGGGAACCTGGGATCATACTTGTTTGGGTATGGATTAGTTTTAAAATTTTTGGAGTTGTGGTGGTATTGCTTGAGGACAAGCAATTTTGGGAAGGGCGGACTGTAATGTCCCCATTTTTAGCACTTCACTTTTCAGTGATTGATAGCCTATTCCCAGTGTGTTGTTGGCTAGTCAGTGGCAAGATTAGGGTTTCGCGTTTTGGAGGATGCTTTTGCTCGAGGTTGGTTGTTTTAATGGCGGATTCTTTCTGGGTTTTCAGAGAGCTTCGCAGTGGTATGTTTTTCTTGGCATTCCGAGCACTTTCTGGAATTTACTATTTTTAGTAAATTCTATTTCTGGCAGTGGTCCTATTGGTTTCGACACGGTTGGCTTTCTACTTCAGACTGATCAGTTGGCTTACTCATTTTTGGCTTTGGGGCACAATTGGAGAGATAAGTCGAATTATTTCAATTAAGTCATGTTTTAATGTTATATTTTAACATTGACCCCCTTGGCCTAGCAAATTCACTTTAAGTTGTTTTTAAAAGATGTTCTTTTTGGGTGGTGCTTCATTGAAGGAAACTAATTATATTTCTTATAAAGAAGTTTAATTCAAGCATAAATTGGACGCCAACTTCAAGGAAGAAATAAAGTGATATTAAAAGTCAAAGTTGTGCTTGGGAAAGTGGGACGCCACCTATTGGAGAATTAGGGTTTGATTCAAAAAGGAAGATTAGGGTTTCGAGATGGGTCAACTGGAAATTCTAAAAGGAAGCCATTGGTTCTCTTTGAATTATCTTTTGTCTATAGGAATGTTATGCTGCTAGATTGGCTTTGGGATTGCTTCGAGGAATGAAGGCCTCCTAGCTTGGCTCTTCTTCTTGCTTGAAAAACAGCAACTAGTTGAGAGGTTTGAGTGTTATTGATTTGTTTTTTCAGTTATATTTGGTTTCCTATCCTTCGTAGTTGAGTTTTATCATTTCCTGTCAATTTCAGAGTTGCTGGTCATGACTGTTGAATGTATATTTCTGCTCACAAGTCTCAAATCTTAAACATTCTCATTCTGGGTATTGTCTCATTGTGTTTCCCTGTTAGAGGCGCCCCTTCATGAATATTTGCAGATTTTAATACTAAGTTTATGATTTTATAATGCAAATTCGTCATTCCTTGAAGGCCGTACTTTCTGGAGTGCCTTGGGATTCGTGTTAGTAATTAATAACCACTTTTAGATGCCATTTCTTATTACTAAACTAGGCTCCATCTTCTTGAGGGTCCTTTGCATCAAATTTGAGATCATTTGGGTGGGAAATGAGAGAGTTATGAGCATTTTGACAAGGATCTGTGTTGCTGGTTATATATTTTAAAGTGCAGGTCTGTCATAATCTGATTTGAGAAATCTGCATTCTCCTTCTTGGATTGGTGTTAGGAAAGCATTAAAGGCTTTGTAAAAGATTCCTTGTTGTTGCAGCAATTTGAAGAGCTCTAATACTTGATCTTGCAGGCATTTAAATATTCATTGTAAGCTGAACAGTAGTACTGTCAGCATTTCTCTCAGTCTTACTTTACATTTCTGTATACGCTATTGTATTTCTTTATATCTCCGTCATATGGTAGCTCCCATTCCGTCTCGGGTTGGAAAGCACATTCTTGACGTCGAGTACTTCAGCATTCTTGCTTATTTCCCTTAATAGCATTGTAATTCTTAGCACTCCACCATATGGTCGCCTCCTTTCCATACTGGATTGGGTAGCACATGCTTGGTGTTGAGTTTGTTTTCAGTACTTGTAGCGTAGAAGATCCTCTGACCATATGTTCGTCCTTCGGGGACACATTCTTGGTTAGAGTTACCTTCAGTTGCATTTTGTTTAAGGCACTGACGATCCTCTTGCCATATGACAGCCTCTCTCTTGTTGAGATTGAGTGCGCATTCTTGGCAACGAGTTATTTGTAATCTGCTGGTTTGAATTATCTAACCTAACGGGTGCTCTCTGCATTGTTGTGTACTTGGTGAAAATTGAAAAAATTGGCTCGGAATATTTCAATAGGACCATATGTGCTCTTTAGACCTGCACAAACCAAGATAAGGAAATGTGGGTCTCATTATCCAATCCCAATCTTCCAGAAGAGTGGTGATGTTTTGAGAGGTTGCAGATTTATAAAAAAATGAAGTGTGAACCAAACCGATTTATAGTGACAAAGACAAAGTAACAAGTCAATCGATATTCCTTGGGAGGACGTCACAGGCAGGGAATATTAGTAGCTACCGCCTGCCATATTTCCCATAAGGAGTTGCCAAGACTATGTGATCGCAGTAATTAAAGGAAGCTTCCCATTACTAAGCCGTCAGCATTAGCATAGCCGTTGGCTAGTGCAAGGTATCGATTAAGTGTTTGACAGAGGAAGGGAGAATCGCATCAAATAAGCCTGTTGACTTGTCTACATACACCTGTGGCATTGTTAATCCTACATGGAAGTGGATGCCACCACTAAAGTACATTGCGGTCTTAGATAAGGAAGTCGTATGGTTTGAGGATATCCTACAAAAGGTGTCGGCCATTTCAAGGCCGTGGTGAAAGGTCAGCAATCATATCCCTGAGAATTAAATAAGAATTCTGTGACTTTCAACAGATAGAATATGTGTGTCCAAAATAAATGAATAAATGTAGATATCAAATAAGTGTTAAATCTATTATATATTGAGCTGCATATGGTCTATGATATATATTGGAGGAACAATTCAATTGGATATCGACCTACAGGTCAGCAATATTTTTGTACTTGCAAACTGAAAATAATGTTTAATTTCATTCAACTAAAGCAGATATAAATTTATTGTTAGAATGAATGTTATGGCTTGTATGCATTTAATTTAATAATTCTTGTGAATAATATTTGAAAAGTTGAGCAAAGTGGCAAGTGATTTCAAACACGAAATTCAGATGATGAGATACATCCAAACTGTTTGACAAAATGACAGCCATGTGAACTGGATGAAATTGTTAAAAATTTGGTGTTAAATTGGGTGAAGATCCTACAATTCAAAATAAAATTGATCCCAGTTCAGGTCTACTTCCAAACTCAGTTTGGAGTCCCAATTTAATCTTCTTTAGTATATGAACACATATACTTGAGGCTTGCTGAAGTTTACTTCGTTGGTATAGCTCAATGTAATGTCCCCTCCTTGCCTCTGAGCAATGGAGTTTCCCATTAGCCTATTCCAAAGTTCCCGTAGGTTAAGTGGAGTTTGGTAAGGGGACTCAAAGCCAATTTCCTTCTATGGTGGTTTTCAGTGTTTCTGGCAAGACTTTCTATTTTTAGCAGTGGCCAATTCCATTACTTACTATTTACAGTAAGACTCACTGTTTTCCAATTTTTATGCCAGTTTGATGACTTGGAGTATTTACTATTTTTAGCAGTTGCTATTAATAGTAAGTCTATGTTCGATAACTTGTCTTGGCCTAGGCTACTTCAGCAGTGTCCACTTCCTGTTTTGGCATTGGCATTACTAATGTTGAGTTAGTTGATAATTGTTTTTTCTTCAGTCACTTAAGTTATTTTAATAAAGTAACTTTATACCTTAAGTGAGGATCGAGGGGGTCATCAATAAGGTACCTTGGCACCTAGATTGGCAACATTGTTTTTAAAAAAGCCAAAAAATAAGCCTTCAAAAGTGGGCGCCTAGCTAAGGGAGGCAAAAGGAAATTCAAAAAAAAAAATTAAAAGGCTCGTGTGAGGGGGGCGTAGGATTTTTGGAGGTAAATGAAATTCAAAAAACTTGCCCTAATTCCTTCTTTCTTCTATAAAGCTTCTTTTTAGGCCTCATTTGGAGTTATCACTTTTAGCAATGTAACAAGATGCTGCTGGATTATTTCCAGAATACTGCTGCTGCATGTTGAGGACGAAAAACCCTCATCATTTGGAGCTGGTTTCGGTGGTGAAAGATCCACCCTAGCAGGATTTGGAGTGGTTCTATCTCAGGGATCACATAGGACTTCACAGAGTTTTCTGATTTACAGTATTTTGTGTTGGAAAGATGAAGAATTTCAAGTATTTTTGAAGTGGGTTTTGGGATTTAAGGACTGAATATGAAAAACAGTTCATAACTCCGAGCTCGTCTGAATCATTGTTCTGGGTATTGCTGCATTAGATACCCCTCATCAAGGCGCCCCATTTCAAGCACAAGTTTGTACTTTTTGGCCAAAATCTGATTTACTTGGGCAGATTGTCCTACCAAAGGAGCCGCCCCTATTTGGAGATTTTCTGGGTTCGAGGCCTGCTGTTGTATAGGCCATTCTCTGCATTTATCAGAGTTGGAGGAGCTGGTTAAGGGCGTTGAAACCCAGGGCATTCATTGTCTTCCATGCATGTGCCGTATGATGCAAGCTTGGAAGTGATTGCTACTGTTGTTTGGACATTACCAGGTCTGAAACTGCAATTATCAGGTCTGAAACAAACCAACCTGCGAAAATTTACAATCAGCAAATAGAGACATTTTCAAAAAAAAAAAAATCAGGGGTGACCATTTCACTCAACCTACACCATCACGTGAACACATCACATATTACATATTAATTCCTATACATTTACTGATCTTGACTCCATAGTTTTAAGAAATAATATAAAATGGACAACGGAAAGTACATACAAGTTAGTCCATTGTGCAATAACAAATTCATAATGCCTAAAAAAGAGTTGAGCATACGGCCACCTCAACTCAAAGTAGACAGTTTATTGTTCAACTTCTCAAACATTGAGAGTTTCTATTGCATAGAGGAGGAAACTTCAAAAACAACATTTTGTGAATATCATAATAGGAATTGAACATACATTGAGCAGGCTTGACATTGCAGAGAAATCAAACGGATTTGGAATTCCCATGTTTGCATCTGATGCACCCCTCCTTTGTCCACTGTTTTGTGATTCAGATTTCTCAGTCTTAGTTTCCTTGGATTCTGTTGACTTTTTATCTGAAACACTCAAGAACAAAAAATGTAAATTCACCAACCAAATTATGTCATATACAAGACTTAAAAATCCAGTTTCATAGAAGAAAGTATTTTCTGTTGGAGAAGACACAAACATCATTAGTTATTAGTTTGAATACAGATGAAAAAATTCTTCTTCAATGAAAAGAAGTTGAAAGTAAACAATTAACCAAATTATATACCTGGGAGCATAGCTTTGGAGAAACAAAAGTACACATAGCATTAGCTAGATAGGAAGAACTGACCAGTCTCAAGCAGTGGAATTATTTGTACACAAGTTTCGAATGATGTCTATAAGTTTTGTCTAGTTGATGGGTTAACTTACAACCATTTTGGTGGTTTGGGAACCAGTTACCATGATTGGGATAGATCTAGGTATGTCAAGGCTCCAGTATCAGCCATGGAAGGCTTTGCTGAACCTTATTCATCATGAAGGTGCAGTCATAGTTACCAAACTCACCTATTATCCAGCGAGTCTCTCAAATCATGTAGGCCTAAATGAGGTCTGCCTGCCCCCTACACCAGATACCATGAGTTTCTGATATATTTGTCAATCACCATCAGAGT